>CM021104.1:27549297-27565956 GCA_007115665.2 Sequoiadendron giganteum
TCTATCTCTCTCCCCTTTTCCCTCTATCTTTCTCTCCTAATTATCTCTCTGTCTCTCTCCACTTCTTCCCCTCTCCCTCCCCCCTCCTAATTGTCTCCCTCTCCCTTTCCCTCTATTTTTAGATCTCTCTCTCTCTCTGTCTATCTCTCCCTCTCTCCCTCTCTCTCCCCTTCTTCCCCTCTCCCTCCCCCTCCTAATTCTCTCTCAGTATCTCTTCCTATCTCTTTGTCTCTCTCCCCTTCTTCCCCTCCTCCTATTGTTGATTAGTGTAGTTCATCATTGTCATAGGGGGGACACTTGATTCAACAATGTACAATTTTTTTTGGTTGGTTGAGGAGGGTACAATGTGAGGTAGATTGGATTTCCATACAATCAAAGATTCTTCAAAGATGCATTCATCTCGATGCTTAGATGCATGCACATGGACCATTTGGACACGAGTGTTGGATTGTTTTTGTCAGATTTGTATTCAGTGTGAGTGGGTGGATACATGGGTTCCTCAGTATCTATGTACACTTCTTAATGCTAATCATGAAGTAATATTGGATACTATTAAGCAAAGAGATGACCCTTTAGGCACACTTGAATAGCATATTCAAGAATGGAAGATACTTTTCTAAGGTTTATTACAACACTTAAGCTCATTAGAGTTCTTTATTTAATACTTGAAAAAAGTAATTGGTTGGATGATGGGACAGTTAGGATATAGTTGAAGAAGCTGAAATTAAGGTAATGCTCTGATATAAGTATTGAAGAAGCTGAAAATAAGGTAATGCTCTGATATGGATACAATTTTTTTAAAGCTTTTAGTTCCATATGCATATTTTTGCACTTTTTCTATCTATTATCCAAACAAAGAATTCTCTTCAATCTGGTTTCATTTAGTCTTATTACGGAAACATTTTGTTACTATGGTAAACTATATTTTCAATGTCCAGAGTGAAGAGATGAGGACTAGCGAGCGTGTTTGAAAGACAAGAGAACCCACAGTCACTCCATTGAGCCAAATTTCAAAGGCAACACGAGATCTATTTCATTCCCCAAGAGAGAAATATTTTTTGTACTATCAATATATACATGAAATTTTATGTTCATATGGCTCCTTTGTAGTAAGCCTGCATGGATTTTTTGCATATATTGTATTTAATTTTATCAATATATATCATTTTATAGCCTTACGAGTTTTTTATTATAAATATCTAATTTTTCTATTGCCATTCTTGAATCTCCCTTATGATGTGTATTATGTAAATTGTATGCTTGAATGTTGTAGGCATGGATTTTTGGTGTAGGGGCACCATGAAATTTTGACTTTGCAAGTTTTGGAAACATGGTCTAGTATTAGGTATGTTAGTGTTTGAGTATTTTTTGAAATTGAATAAGGTCATATAGACCGATTTGTGATGTAATAAGTCATATTAGTGTGGTTTGGGGTCATTTGAGTTAATATTGAAAAAAATGCAAAATGATGTAACTTCTATTCGGAATCATCTTGAGTCATTTTGTGTCAATATGTCAAAAATTGTAAAATAATGCAAAGTTGTAATGCAAAATTTCCATGTTGTAAAATGGCATATGAAGATTAAAATTTTCAAAAAATTGTTAGGAATCAAGTGATTTATGTGTTGTAGGTTCCATTCAGACTATTTAATGGCATTTGAACTGTTTGGACAGTCATTGGAGTAAAAAATGCAAAAAATGCATATTTTGTAAAAATTGTCATATTGAAAGTGCAAACGGTAGAACACCAACAACCATGTTGGTTTAAAATATTGTTGATTCAGTTTAAGAGGTTGGATCTAGTGGAAATTTTGTTAAATTTTTTGTAGAAACTTGAATGCATGGTTGATTCATACTTTTGTGAAGGGAAATCAATAAAGTTCCTTGTTTTTACTAATTTTATGTGTTTTTCTAGAATTTTTTTAGTTTCAAGGCTCTCTATGGTTTTGTAAATTAATTTCTTGGTTTATAATGATGTAAATTTGGTGAGAAGTAAATCTATCTCCATTTTGGCTTTGGAGTGAAATTGTTTTGTTGCGTTTTATGCATTTGGCGGAAAAATTATTATAGGCGGTCGAAACTTGTGTTTTGAGGGTTTAAAAATGCGTAAATATGCCATCTTATCTATTGTACATGTTGTGGCTCAATGGGATGGACCAAATAGGTTGGAATAGGCATAAATAGGGTGAATAATGAGTTTTTTGTTTAGGGAATTTCTTTTGGTTGGTTTGGCATGATTCCCTAAGTGGAAAATAGTGCATTTTTGGGTTAAATTGGGTGGTTTGAGTGAGAAAATGATAGAATTCTTGGGGCAGAAGAGATCTCTTAATATTTTTTACTTTTTACAAGTCTTTTATTAAGTTTTGGACATTTTGGTTGGGTAAGATATACCCTGGAAGGTTGTTTTTCAATAAATCCCCCATGTAAAGTGCAAGAAATGAGGGTTTCATGGTAGGGTGCTTTGGGAAATGTTTCTAGATGCAAACTAATTATGGAATTTGGGGTTATTTGGCTGGTGAGTGCTTCCAAATCAAAATTTAGGTGAAAAGGAAAGTTTAAGGCATAGGTCCTTTGTAAAAGTGACCCAATTGGGGGTCTAAAATGGTGAAAAAGCCTAATTTCATAGTGTTGGTCGAAAGGAGTGATATACATTCCATTCAAGATATGCTTGGATTGAGCCAAATGGGTATCTGAAACCCTAAATAGTTTGTGGGTTTGTTAAGTGGTCTGAAGTTATTTCTTGGTTTTGGTGTTTGTACACCTACAAGGAAAGCTAGTCAAATTGGTGAAGTTTGACAAGATAGGGTTATAAGCCCTGAAACGTTAGTTTATTTGGAGTAAATTGTGATTATTTTTGTGTTGATACCCTTCTCATTGCATCATAAAGGGTTGGTGCAATAGGTTATTGAGAGTTGCAAAGACGGTTCACATCTTTGAAAGTCAAAGCATTACTTCACATTGCATAGCTAATAACTAGATATTGATAGATGACAAAATTTAAATTTAAATATAGTTTCTACAAATTCAACCTAAAAAGTTATCCAATTAATTCACATTGCATAACTAATAACTAGGAGCAACTGCCAATTGGATTTTCTTATCATGGCATTCTATGAGACCGGATTTCTTTGAGGTATCTTTTCAAATAGTTCATTGCCTTATCTATGTTACCACATTTTTCATGCATGTCTAC
Organism: Sequoiadendron giganteum; assembly: GCA_007115665.2. Classification (NCBI taxonomy): domain Eukaryota; kingdom Viridiplantae; phylum Streptophyta; class Pinopsida; order Cupressales; family Cupressaceae; genus Sequoiadendron; species Sequoiadendron giganteum. Next base: position 27,552,491 of record CM021104.1, read on the forward strand.
CAAAACAACTTGTAAAATAGTTCGTTGCCTTGTTGCTATGGCTAAAATCCTAAAAAAAGTGCTTTCGAACAAGCTATGGATGCTTGGAAAAAGTATATCAAAAGCATAATAGTTGTTGGTGTAATTAAATATTTTGTACCTTGTCCTAGGTCATAATTACACCTTAGTTAAGTTTAATTAGGGACCACATAGGAGTTGTTGGAGAATTTCCAACTTTGGTGGACTTATCATGTTATCACTCTATCACCTCCACCTTTCATGGACATATCATGTGATTAGGGTTCCACCTTTTGTGGTAGATCCACTATTTGTGGTGGTTATCACATTATCACCTTTCCACTTTAGGTGGAGTGATAGCTTTTCATTTTTGTCTCATGTCATAAGATTATGACACTTGTCATAATCTTATGCACTCCTATGTTCTCACCTTGGCTATATAACCAAGGGGTCTCTACTACATTTGTACACACATTGAAGCATTATCATTGACATTGAATACAATTTATTCTTGTCATATTATTTTCTCTCTTCTTGTGCTTTCCATTTGGTCCATAGATCTTGGCATCCATAGCCAATTCTAACATGGTATTAGAGCATGTTTGATTCTAACAATAGTAAGTAATTGCATAGACAAGGTAGTGAATTGTTTGAAAAAATGGATCAAATAAATGTTGTGATGGAATGCCATGACAAGCCATAGACAAGGCAGTGAACTATTTGAAAGGATACCTCAAATAAATATGGTCTCGTGGGAATTCTAGGACAATCAAATTTCTTTTGATTGTCATGGAATTCCATCACCATGAGACCTCATTTTTTTGAGGTATTTTTTCAAAAAGTTCACTAGAGTTTCTAAGCTAGCACATTTTTCATACATCTCTATCAAAGAATTATATCAAATAGTTAATTGTCTTGCTGCTATGGATTTTCATGGCATTCCATCACTATCAAACCACATTTCTTTGAGACATATTTTCAAACAATTCACTACCTTGTCTATTCTACCACATTTTTCATACATGTTTACCAAAGCATTTTATAAAAGAAATCACTACCTTGCTACTATGGCTAAAATCCTAAAATGGGTGCTTCCAAACAAGCTCCAGATGCTTGGAAAAAATATATAAAGCATAATAATAAGCAATAGCATAGACAAGGCAATGAATAGTTCAAAAAAATGCCTCTAAGAAATGTGGTCTCAATGTGCTTGTTATAGTATTCCATCACCATGGGACCACATTTATTTGAGGCATTTATTTCAAATATTTCACTACCTTGTCTATGCTATGAAATTTTTCATACATGTCTACCAAATAATTTTATCAATCAATTTGTTGTCTTGCTGCTATGAGACCACTTTGCAACTTTCAACTGCTTGCATTTGACAACTTTTTCCCCAAATGAGAATTCGCCAACACAGGAAAAGGCCTCTGAGATAGAGAAAAGTGAGAGAGGTTATTGTATAGGGGACCAACATGATCCCATAGGGTCATTAAAGAAGTTTATAAGTGTCACGGTGTCTAAATACGAGCACGCTGAAGTTTGCAACCATTTTGCACTTTGGACTCTTAAGGGATTATGTCAATTGAATGTAGCTCAGAGCGATTCTGCATGTTTCAGTGCTAAAGAGGACCATGTATAGTGTAAAAATAGCCACCCAAATGTGTCAAAATAGTTTTTTTGGTCACATGAGTTGCAGAACAAAATTTGCACCACTTTGCAACTTTAAACTACTTGCATTTGATAACTTTTTCCCTAAGCGATAATTTTCCACCACAGGAAAAAGCCTCTAAGATAGTGAAAAATGAGAAAGTTTATTGTAGAGGGGCCCAATAAAATCCTATAGGCTCAGATGAGAAGTTTCTAAGTATCACAATGTTGGAATATAAGCATCCTGAAATTTGCAGCCATTTTGCACTTTGGACTCTTAAGGGATTCTGTCAGTTGAATGTAGCTCAGAGCAATTCCACGTGTTTCAGTGTATAAGAGGACCATACATAGCATAAAATTACCCACCCAGACATGTCACACAATTTTTTTTGGTCACAAAAGTTTTAGAATGAAAGTTGCACCACTTTGCAACTTTCAACTACTTGCATTTAACAACTTTTTCCCCAAGCGAGAATTCGCCACCACGAGAAAAGGCCTTTGAGATAAAAATAAAATGAAAAAGGTTATTATAGAGAGGCCCAATTCAATCCCAAATGATCAAATGAGAATTTTATAAGTGTCAAGATGTCTAAATACAAGGATGTTGAAGTCGCAGTCATTTTGGACTTTGGACTAAAGGGATTTTGTTGGTTGAATGTAGCTCAAAGAAATTCTGCATGTTTCGGTGCAAGAGGACCATGCCTAACATAAATGTACCCACCTAGATGCTTTAGAATAATATTTTTGGTCACACAAGTTACAAAAAAAATTTTGCGCCACATTGCAACTTTCAACTACTTGCATTTGACAACTTTTTCCCAAAGCGTGAATTCACCACCATGGGGAAAGGCCTCTTAGATAGTGAAAATCGAGAGAGGTTATTGTAGAGGATTCCAAAATGATCCCATAGGGTCAGACAATAATTTTCTAAGCATCATGGTCTCTGGATACGAGCATGTCGAAGTTTGTAGCCATTTTACGCTATGGACTCTTAAGGGATTCTATCAGTTGAATGTAGCTCAAAGTGATTTCACGTGTTTCAGTGCGTAAGAGGACCATTCCTAGCATAAAATTACACAAATAGATGTTTCCCAACCAGTTACAACCACTTTTTAAACAATTTCTTAATAAAACTTCTCTTTTGCACTTTCTTGCCAAAGTTAGTTGACAAAATTTTAGAAACTTGACAACTTTTTACATTTTTTGACAAATGATCCCAAATCACTTAAAAATGAATCTAAACTAATCCAAATGGTCATGGATGACCTTATTACACCCATTAATTAAATCATAGAATTACATGTACTTACTTTGGAACCATACCATCAAAGTAACCTTGAACATTGGAAAAGGAGCTCCAACTAGCCCACTTTAATAGAGGAACTCTCCATCAATCTTACTGCCCACTCAAAATACCATTAGATAGTCCTAAAAATACCTCCAAAACCACAAATTCTTCAGCCACTAAGTCAAAACTCACTTGCTAAGACCCTCTTTCATGAAACCCTCATTTTCACCAAATAATCAGGGGTTTATTGAAAAACCCATCTCCAGACCTCATTCAACCTCAAATCTTTTCAAAAATTATTATTTCACCTTGCACAAAATTAATTCATCTTCAAATTATGTTGCCCCCAAATTTCTCACACATTCCCTTCTTAAGACCTCTCAATTTCACCCATTTTCAATATTTGTTCAACTAGGGCTTCAAGCCCAAACATCCAAATGACCCACCATCCCTTCCTTTGCAAATCTTCTATCACTTCAAGCTATGCCTCCTTGGCCTAAATTCATGATTTTTACATAGGGGAAGCATGGAAATCTCCACAAGATGTCTTTTCAATATCTAGATATCTTATTCTAACCAGGCCCATTCCACTAAATCACAACATGAACAATAGGTGGAATGGCCTCTTAATACATTTTGACCCTCAAACGCTTAACTAAAATCTTAAATAGGCAACTTCAAATAATGCACTCAAACTTCCTTGAAAGGAAATGTCTATTGAAAATATGGTGTTAAGTGAGATGGTTAGTTTGAAGTCTGAAAATACTCTAACAACAGGTGTGAAGGTTGAAATAGGTTTGAAGATTGAGTTGGTAGTAAATTGGTATGCTAATACCATGATAGGTTCCATTGTGTGTCCATTGATTGGGAATAATGTTGCAAAACATGAAGGTTATATAGGTACAACAAGTACAAAGGTACTTGTTTATGGTAAGATAAGAGGATTAATGATAGAAAGAACAAGAATCCAAGGATAGATGCAAGCATGAAGTTGTGATAAAGTAGCATGTAGTTCAAGAAACTATTGGTAAGAGTTTTATTTTTGGCATAAAGGTCGAAACATCATTTCGTTTTGATCAAGGAGTAGATAGAAGACAAACATCAGGTTGGAATGTAAAGATGGCAACTTATTCAAGTGAAAGCAATGTCAAGGATGCAGGGTAGATTATGGAATCATTGTCTATGAACCAAGGAAGGAGATTTTCAGAATACAGGGTAAGTGTAAAGCTTGGTGGAACTAGTGTAAGACATGACTAATGTGACATGAATTCTTTATCTATAGGGTTGTATGGTTCAGGTGCACCTAAGCACATGAAGTTCACAAATGGAGGTCAATTCGTAAAGTTTAGGTGCTAAGGTAATATAGCATTAGATATAGTATATTTCAATTAAATAAGGACTTGTGAGACCATTCATGATGTAATTGGTTGATTTTTGAGTCATTTGTGTTTAACAGTCAAAAGTTGCAAAAATTGTCAAAAATGCAACTTTTAGGGAATGTGATAGGTCAAGGATTTTAAAAGAGAGTTATAGGAGTTCAAGGGTTGGTTGGGATTTGAATGGAGTAAGTATAAAATCCTTCCAAAAGGATGGAACAAGGTGGTTGAAGTTTTTATTAAATAATTCCAGTCATAATACAATGTTTTTCTACAAATTTTGTATGTTTTCTGAACTTTACTCACTCTATACAAACTTGTACAATATTTAAGTGATCTAAATATCACTATGTTATATAGGCGCATGAGATAGTTTTTAAATGGCTCCATTTTAAGTGTTTAACTTTGAAATTTGAGGGAGATTTTTGTAATTTTCTGAAGCAGCTTGTAATCTTTGTATTTATGTTTGATTGCCTTCTAAAATGATGATTTGACCAATTCCACTCACTGTAATCACTATAACTCATGGAATGGTTCCAATAAACTTTAATTTATGTGTGTTCATGATTTTTTAGGTAGTGGATTTTAGTAGTTCAAATTGGGATGATGCCCTAAGATTAAATAGTGCATTTTTCATGTGAAAATGAGGTATTGAGATAGGGTTTTGATAAAGTCTTGATAGTTTTGGTCTTGTGATGGTTTTGTGAGTTTTTCCAGACCATTTAGAGTTTTTTGGTGGTATTGGTTGAGTTATTTAAGCCCAGATGATGTGAGTTTCAATAAACCCTTGGTGTTTTGCATGAAAGGTGAGGGTTTGTTGGATTAGTGCCCTAGAAGTCTTGAATATGAGAATAAATGTTGGAATTTGGTGTTTTTTCACACAATTAGTTTCTTTCCATTGATTTTTGGTTTAATAAAGGAGTTTAGGAGGGACCTCCTTTGTAAAAGAGGGCTAACTGAGTAGCCTAAAATAGGGGCAGACTAAAGTTTTACAAATTAGTTTCAAAGAAACCTTATTAGATATTTTGGTATGTTGTGTCAAGAGTTGAAGTGTATTTCAAGTTATCTTTTTTAGGTATTTGTATGGCCTTCTCCAAAATAGATCTTGAAATTTTTTTTTTTGAGGCTACAAGCCTTTAGGGTGTGTTTTGGGTATAAGTTGAATTTGTTAGAGCATCTTAATCTTGTTAGATGCCTCTTAAAGTCCATGTGAAAGGACCTAATCTCTTGAGGTAATTTGGAAACCCATTTCTTACATCATGGAAGCACTTTTTAAGACTTAATTAAGCAAGGGAAGACATATTTTAAGGTGTTGGAGGTGAGGTTTTCAATAAACCCTCCTTGAAACCTATCAAAAGTGAGGGTTTTGAGATTTGAAGTGTTTGTGAGTGTTTGTGATAGAAATATAGGTTGAAAATACCCTCACTTTATCAACTCAAAAGGTTAAAAATCACCTTTCTACTTACAAACTCAATCTTGGCTTATTTTCCCTTTCTCACCTAGACACCCTTGTAGGTCTACAGACCCAATTTTCCCAACTTTACTCTCATTTTTCCTTAACAACCTCTATAAGTGACCAGAATTCTAGGCACTCATTGTATCATTCTAAAACATACATCAACCCCTTATATGACTCTTTTGGAACAACTTCCACAAATCATTCAAACTACATTGCTCAACCTAGCCAAATAGGCCTAATTTCCAAAGCAACCACCCTTGAATCACTTCAAAAAGCCAAAAACACAATGGGGAAGAACTCACCAGGTGGAAAAACCACAAATTTTCCAACTTATCTTTAGGAACTCACCCTCTAAGACCCTATTCAATAAAACCCTCAAATTGTTCAATTTAGGCAAGGGTTTATTGAAAAACCTACTTGCAGAATTCACGAGACCATCCCAATGCATCCAACACCTTCGAAAAACCTTGTACAAACTTAAAGGTCATAAAAAGTGATTGAACTCAAATATTTCTCACATTTACCCCCTCTAACCTCTCCTTTTCATGCAAAAACACCCAAAATGCCATCTAGGGCACCATCAAAATCATGATCCTAACCTCCCCTACACATGAAATGATGAAAAAATGTTTATTAACCATAAATAAGACTATCCACTAAGTTAAAAATGCATATAGTGGGTGGAAGGCTTAATATGCCATTTTAGATGCACTCAAAACCTTTAAACAAGGTATACAAACCGACCCATAGTAAATTTCCTATCAAATGCACAAAACAAATGAAAATGATTCAAATAAAGTTTTTGGTGAGGCTAACCCTACTTCCCACTGAATTCAATCCATTGGAGTGCAATATTACCTTGTACAGAACCATACAACACAAAGAAACTTCAGAAATTCTAGAAAAACTCAGGAAATTGCAAGGAAATAATGAAATTTTATTGCTTCTTATCAATGAAAAAATTCTCCAATGATCCCTTTGAGTTCACAAGAATATTTAAAGGTTTTCCCACCAAATTCAATAGTTACAACTACTTTTCAAAGCCAAATGACTGTTGGGCTTCCTCTTTACAACCTTTTGGCATTCTTAATGACAAATTTTCATAATTTGCAATATTTTGCAACTTCCTCATTGTAATGCACAAAATGACACCAATGACTCCCTAATGACCCTAAAACATCATGTAGTGTGAGACAATGAAATTTGTGTATTTAAAATTTAAATTTCAAATGTTAAACTTTACCATTTTTCTTTTCTTCAAAGTTGTTTAAACTATATAATATAACCATAATATAGGGTGATCCCACAATACTGGTTTACAATTTTTGGGTGAACTCGACATTGAACTGATTTTTTTTTACCAAATCTTCACTTTAAGGCTCCTATAGCGGGTAAACCATGAGGAATTTGAAGATGATGAAAACTAGTGATTTGTGACAGTTTTTATATAGATTCTAATTTATTTATTTTCAAAAATTTTGGAATTAGATTGCACTTCTTTTTTTGTCTCCTTCAAAAACTAGTTTTCTTTTTAAAACAACATTTTTAATTAGTGACACTCACCATACAATATAAAAAAATTTGTATGAAGGATAAAATTCTATTTTTTTTTAATTTAGATTTTTAACTATGATATCTAGCACTTTCATTTGGTTTCATAGTGCTTTATTAATTTTTTTTCCTTAATCAAGTTTCAAAGTCAAACCAATTACAATTGAAACATAGGCAAACTGTATACAACATAACTTTTTGTGTATGTATCAATTTTTTTTTTTTTAATGGATCAAGGACATCAATACCCAGCCTAAACATAATTTTTAAAATTTTATTTTGATAATCTACTATTTTTCCACATGTGTAGAACAAAGAGCTTGATTTTCAATGAAAAACCTATGTTTAATAAAACTAAAAAAACACAGACATAATAAAACCAAAACATATTAAAATTATATTCATTGGATAGATCACTCTGAGGAATATCATGATCATTTAAAATAAATATTAAATGAATGCATTTGATCCCCCAAAATTTAAATCAAAAGTGTTTTTTTATCAGCATTTTGATAGGTGTAAAAGAGACTCTGTTGTAGGTATGGTTTAAAACAAGCGGGGTTCTATCCAAGGGGGTTTGATCTAAGGTGGTTTGATAAAAAATGTCTTCAATTAAAATCCTGAAAATGAAATTTTTTAAGGCTTAAATCATTATGTTTTCTAAAAATATGTGATTTCAGCAAAACTCAGAATCTCCCAGAAATTGTAAACTAGCTTTGTGAGATCACCCTATAGCTAAGAAATATATGATATAATTTAACCATTATTCATTATTTTTGATTGTGAACTATATAATATAACAATTATTTTTTATGCTACTATACATTGATATTTAACCATTGCTTAAAATTAAATTTTTGAACAGTTTAAACATGCACATAAGGAACATATTATTTATATTCTCAACTTCTATATATCAAATTATCCAATAATCAAGTGTATGTCCATATATAAAATTGGCATCAATGCCAACTCAAAAAAAGTTATCCAAAATTTGACATATTCTATCTCAATATCTATTCAAAATATACATGCCAAAATGTCTATCTCATCCTAAACTACTAGTGGATCATCAAAATAGAGCATCTCAATATCTATTCAAAATATACAAGCTAAAATTTCTATCTCATCCTAAACTACTAGTGGATCATCAAAATTGAGCATCTTTGAAGAATTCTTTGGCTTTGAAGGAAACCGCACAAGAAAAAATCAAACCACAATTGAGATTAGTTATATTATATAATTAAAAATCAAATATAAAATCGAATAAATAACATCAAAATTAATATACCTTGAAGTATAATCAAACTCTAAAATTGAAAATTTGATTACCTCATATATACGTCTCTTCAAACCCTTGAGACTCTTGAAATATACCCCTCTCAAAGAACCAATCATATCAAATTTTGCAATGCCAATCTATATATGTGAACAAAAACAAAACATTTATACAAGCTAGCATACAATTGTAGGTAATAGGAACATATTGACCAAACAAAAAATAAAATAAACACATACCTCTTTAGGCATCTCTTTTTCTTTATCTCCTTAAGGTGTTTTGCCAACTCCTCCTTGAGGTGTTTCAAAACCTACTCCTTTAGGCATTGTGACACTTGTCCACAAGGATGTGTAGCTCATAACCACCTGCACATAAAAATGACAAGTATATGAAACTACCAATCTATGTTGATGTATGTATAATCACTATAAGATCTTAAAAAAAATAATTCAATTGAATTTGACTTCAATTACCTTTCCCTTATCTACCACCATGCCTCCAAAGTCTAGACAACATTGCACCTCACAAACTCTATGTGTTTCCTACAAGAAGAAATAAAATAAGCATATAAGTTAATATATAATTTCATTGGCCACAATTCAAATTACAAGCAAGTATATAATAAAAAAATGTAAACAAGTGAGTGCAAAAATATATACCATGTGCATGTCAAGGCCAAATGAAATGGCCCTAAGGGTGCCATCAGTAACCTGTACATAAGCTCCTCCTTAGACATCAACTGTTAAATAGACCATGCAAATAAATATTAGTACTTGATACTATCTCTTATTAATATTCATTTAAAAACAAATACAAGTTATGACTTTACAACTTAAATCTTACTTGTGTAACTATTCCAACATCCTCTCTAGTAGGAGAAGACTCTACAGGGTTCTCTCCAATATCCTACATATGATCTACTATACAAGAGGACCCAAGCATATCTCAAGGCACATAGTGCAAGTATGTGGCACACAGATATGTGGTTCTAAGGAGGATGATGCCATAGCACTCGATCCACTACCAACATGTGGTTGAGCTACTGTAGAATTATGGGAAATGAAAAGATCACTTGATGGTGAATGGCATAAATAGTTTGTGGTTGCATCCTCGATAATATCTGGATGGCATATTGGAGGTGGCTGAGGAAGGGGAGGAGGGGGAACATATGGACCCTGGAATACTCTAACTGCCCTTGGTCTATCCTGGGGCATACCTCCACCTATGCCCTAGAAGGATTTAATGTCAAAGTAATTGACATGATGCCCTAACACAAAATCAACGCATATTTTTCTAATAGTAAAATGGTACATCACTATTTTGTTGGGTGGTTTATCAAAAACCATGCACCAACAATCCCAAAAGTTATCTATAATTTCCTTATTCATGCACCCTTTTATAATTTGTTTTGGTTTATTAACATTAATTGGTAGACCAATGCGAGGGTTAGCAAATAAAGAAGCTATTTGGTCTTTTGTTATTATAAGATCTTTCAAATCTTCGTAAGACAATCCACGAGAGTAATATTACCTCATGCTTTCTCGCCATGAAACAAAGGAATTTTGTTGGGTGGAGAGGGTTTCTATATTTTTAATTATTTATTTCAATGTGTTTTCTATATTCCTTAATCAAGGGATTTTCTTATAAACATCACCAATGCCCCTCAATTGCTCCAAATTTTCACCAATTAACTCTTTAATTCATGGGCATGGAGATGGTGGACGGTTTGGCATTTGTGGCTTTTGATTCTCAGCCATAATACTTGATTGAAGTTCAAAAATAATTAATCTATTTGAAATTCCACAATATAAATGAAATTATTGTAAAAACCCTAGTTTTTAATCAAAATCTCTAAAAAAATAGTTAAAATTATACAAAACTAAAACAAAAAATTGATTAAAACTAAAAACACCAAATACATACCTTTAAAATCGGATACCAACTTAAATCTAATATCGTATTTTCACTCACATCGTTGTTGCAATCGCTAGAGGTTTGAAATGACTTTCAATGACTTTCAAATGACCTTTTTTAGCTTTTATACTACCCGACTCAAATCATATATCCGATTTTTTTACTTTTACAAATCGAATATCGGATTTGTAAAAAACTGGCTTGGGCATTTGTATGTTGCAATGTACTAACAACCAACCCAAAAAAAATCAACTTAGGATTTTCACATTTTTTGATGAGTGCAAAAAGCCACTTTTTTTAGAATGCCACTTTTTGGCCCATCATGATCCTACACATGCCCATAGAAGTATATACTGGTAAGGAGGAAGGTAGAGAGGTTGAGAGAGGGTAGGAAGGAGGGAGGGGGAGAGAAATAGGTATAGAGGGATAGGTTAGATAGAGATATGTAGAGATCTAAGGTGGGTGGAAGGAAGAGAGGCAAACAAACAGACAGACAAACAATCTGACAAAGAGAGAGACAAAGAAGTGACAAAGAGATCTGATAGAAAGAGAATTAGATGGGTAAGGAGGAAGGTGGACAAATTAAGAGAGAGAATGAGGGAGGGATGGAGAGAGAAATATCTATAAAGGTATAGGTTAGATAGAGAGAACTAGAGTGAAGGTGGGTGGAAGAGAGAGATAGAGAGGAGGGAGGGTGGGAGAGAGAGAGGGGATGGAGGAAGAGGTAAAGAGGGATAGTTGATCAATATACATATAATTGGAGATAGAGAGAGAGTTTAGATAGTGAGAGAGTAGAGATAAAGATGCGATAGAGGGGTAAGTGCACAAAGATGGTTCCCAAAAAGGGGACTTAAGTGGACACCTTTTTATTTAAAATCAGGAAATATTGATGGGTAAGTGCACCAAGATGGTTCCCAAAAAGGGGACTTAAGTGGACAACTTTTTCCTGAAATCAGGAAATACTGATCTTGGATGTGAAATTGAGGATACTTAGACTCAAAATTTTGAGATGGAACAAAAAGAAGGATTCAAGTGCTCCAAGTCTACTTTCTAAACTACTAATTTATTTTGAAAATGATTGAGATTAAGGGGTTCAAATGAGGGACATACACAAATTGGTGTTGTTTTTGTCAGAAAAACATAACATAGCAACTCTTGTACAACCCTCGTATGGTGAACTTTTTTTTAGTATTTTTAAAATTGCCATAGTCAGAAGTTAGCTAACAGTATGTAGTTGATGCACAATTTTTCTGATAATTTTTTAATGAATATTTGATTTTTTACTAATTTACGAAGTGGACATATCCTGAAAATAGAATTTTGGCCGTGCTACCCCTACAAATTTTGGAAACTAATTGATTTGTTTTTTTTAATTTTTTTAATTTTGTAGAATGGAGTCTACTTTCTAAAAATGTAATTTATTTGAAAAATTGATGAACGGTTAATTTATAACAAAAAAAATACCAAACACTGCTTTTTGGCAAAAAAAAAAGACATACAAATAAAATAAATTATGGATGAAAGACTTAACATTTTCAGAAAGTGAAAAAAATTACATCGTTGGATAGCGAAGAGATAACCCAACATTACCCATGTGCTCGATTTTTTCGATATTGAACCACGTGCAATCTTGATGGTGAGCATGAACTCGATTATGAGAAATATGGTGGATTTCTTAAAAACACGTCTATAGTCATTGGGAATGCCCTCGAAACCTTTGGGTTGGAATTCCAAGGCAATACCAAGCTTAAAGTTCGGTAATTCTCAAAGCAAGATATAACATGAGTGCATTATAACGTGCTCGCATTATAGCTCACTTTGACATGGTTTTTGCTTTTGTAGGGAACATGTCTACTAACCCATAATGCGAGGACGTTATAACGCGCTTGCGTTATTTCTTACTTTATGTTAAATGCTAATATATTTATGTATGCTGATATAATTTTATGTACATGTATGTATGTATGCTTGTATGGATGTAAGATTATATGTACAAATGTATTATGCTTGTATGTATGCATTTATGTATGTCTTTAGACGAAGGGAGAATTTAGAGAGAGTCTAGAGAGATGGAGAGGGGGTCGAAGTGAGAGTTTAAGAGAGAGGGAGTGGGAGAGAAGGGGTTGGATTGAGGGGGACTTATCTAGGTAGGGTGGGAGGGATAGAGGGAGGGAGAGAGAGAGACGGGGGGTGAGAGGGATAGAGGGACAGAGAGAGAGAGGGGGGGTCGGAGAGAGAGAATTGATGGAGAGGGAGAGAAAGAGAGGGGGGTGGGAGAGAGAGAATTGAGGGAGAGGGAGAGAGAGAGAGAGAGAGACAAAGAGAAAGATAGGGTTATGTAGGTAGGGTGTGAAAGGGAGAGACTTGAGAGTGTGAGAGGGAGAGACTTGAGAGTGTGAGGGGGGTGAGAGGAGAGACTTGAGAGATAGGTAGTGAGAGGGAGTGTGAGAGAGAGGGAGTGAGAGAGGGTGGTAGGGATTGATTGAATGAGAGGTATGTAGAAAGAGGGAGACGGTAGATAGAGACAATTAGAGAGGGTGGGAGGGAGGGAGGGAAGCAGAGGTGAGATGTATAGATAGAGAGAAAGTGATAGGGGTTGAGGGATTAGGATGGAAGACCTATAGGGTTGATGGTTTCTAGGGTAGTAGGGTTTAAGGTTTGAGGGTTGATGGAATAGGTTTGATGGTAGAGGGTATTTGGTTGAGGGTATAGGGTAGAAGGATTTAGGTTTAAGCATTTAGGGTTGAAGGGTTTGGGGTTAAGGGTTTAGGGTTAAGGGTTTACTTGGTTGAGGGTAGAGGGTTTAGGGTATAGTTTTGAGGGTATATGGTTGAAGGATTAGGTTCAGGGTCCAATGTAAGGGGTAGAGGGTTTAGGTTTTAAGGATTGAGGGTTGAGCAATTAAGGGTTGAGGGTTGAGAATTGAGGGTTGAGTGTTTAATGTATAGG
>CM021104.1:27565976-27701569 GCA_007115665.2 Sequoiadendron giganteum
GGTTGAGGGACTAAGAGGGTATAGGGGTTGAGGGATTAGGGTTTAAGGGTTGAGGGTTGAGGGTTGAGGGATTATGAGGGTATAGGGGTTGAGGGATTAGGGTTTAAGGGTTGAGGGATTAAGAGGGCATAGGGGTTGAGGGATTAGAGTTTAAGGGTTGAGGGTTGAGGGATTAAGAGGGTATAGGGGTTGAGGGATTAGGGTTTAATGGTTGAGGGATTAAGAGGGTATAGGGGTTGAGGGATTATGGTTTAAGGGTTGAGGGATTAAGAGGGTATAGGGGTTGAGGGATTAGGGTTTAAGGGTTGAGGTTTGACTGATTAAGAGGGTATAGGTGTTGAGGGATTAGGGTTTAGGGTTTATGTCTCTATCTCCCACTCCCCACTTCTCCCCTTATCCCACTCTCTCCCACTCTCCCCTCTCTCCCTTTCTCTCTATCTCTGAATCTCCACTTCTCCCCTTCTCCCACTCTCTCCCCTTCTCCCACTCTCCCCCTCTCTCCCTCTCTCTCTATCTCCCACTCTCCACTTCTCGCCTTCTCCCACTCTCTCCCAATCTCCCCCTCTCTCCCTCCCTCTCTATCTCCCACTCTCCCCTCTTTCCCTCCCACTCTATCTACCACTCTCTCCCTCTCTCTTTCTCCCACTCTCCCCTTCCTCCCTCTCTATCTTCCACTCTCCCCCTCTCTCCCTCCCACTCTTTCAGAAACTCCTATACTATCAAAAATACACTAAGAAAACCTAATTTCACATAACGCGCTCGCTTTATAACGCTTGCGCGTTATAACATGAGCGTGTTTTGTAGTCTACTAAAATGGTGAAAAAATCAATATACCTATGATTTGAAGGCCCACAGTCTGCATATTCCCCTGGTTCTACGCGTGCTCAGACAAAAAATATATTTTTGATGATGTTGTGAAGTGTGCAAGCATTTTTTTCACTTTCCATCACCTTTTCCATGATCTTTTTACCACCTTTGCATGAAATAGCAAAGTTTCAATGGTGAAAGACATATAATATCAATTGAAGTTTGAATTCCATTGAAAACTAATATACAATTGAAGTGTGGAAGGGAACAAGCTTTTGAACAAGTCAAATTGTTGTGGAGTTTGAAGAAAGAAGAAGCTAAGGCTACATAATTGGGTTGAATTCCTCCATTTGAAAGTCTAGTTTTTAAGGTATGTGAAGTCTTTCATTTCATTCTATTATGGCTTGCTTTCATTTTTGTTTGTCATTATAACCTTAGGTTGTCAATGCACATTTTAAATTACCAAATTATATACACAACTATTTACACTTGCCAATTACCATTTTACACTTGCCAATTATAGAAATTCAGAACCATTCACCAAAATTCATCCTTTAAGACCATTCCCAGACCATTCCAAAGCATCAAACATCTTCAAAATACCCTACACAAGGTCAAAAGTTCATTATATAGACCAGTCCTTCAACAGTTGATGGGGAGTCTTATCTTTCAAGAGCAATCTTGCTCTTCCCAAGACCTATTCTTTGGTCTTCCTAGGGTGTTCCTCTCTACCCTACTTATGGATCCCTCCTAAAGCCCTCGAACCTCATAAGACTCTCCACCAATTTCAAATTCTTCACCATTGCTCTTAATTCACCACTAAGCTTCCCTGGGCTCCACACTGACCCAAAGTGTCCTAACCACTCAAGGGGCTACGAAAGGGT
This sequence comes from Sequoiadendron giganteum, assembly GCA_007115665.2. NCBI lineage: Eukaryota > Viridiplantae > Streptophyta > Pinopsida > Cupressales > Cupressaceae > Sequoiadendron > Sequoiadendron giganteum. The sequence goes on from CM021104.1 coordinate 27,567,668, forward strand.
ATTCCAACTACCCCCTTGTTGATTTGACTCATCACTGATCCATCTCATAGGATTCTTTCACCTTGTACCCATCGCTTTCTTGGAAAACCCAATTTTAGGCCTTGTAGCCTTTTGCCCAATTAAGCCTCCTAGAACCCATTTTCTTGGCTTTTCTCAAAAATGGTATTAACAACCCCCAAATATTTTTATAGATTCTTTCTAGTGGTACCCTAGGCTTCAAGATTTACTAGGTGTTTAGTCCCTTTGGCGTCCGTACATAGGACTATCCTCATACCCCCTATTTTCGAGGGTTTCTAGGGTTTTGGCTCCTTTTTCCAACTTTGAGGGCTTCAATGACCTCCTCAACTCTCCTCCTTGCACACACATCTCTAGAATATGTGTGCCCACACTCTCTTGCTCTTGATTGGCACAAACCAGTCCATTTAGCAATTTTCTTTACTGCTGTCCTCTCCAAGCCACTAGCCAAAATGCACTTGCACTCGCCTAGTTCTTGATGAATTCACCATCTCCCCTGCAAACCAAGACACAACACACCATATGTACACTGTAAAAATAGTCCCCTACTTGATTTCAAGTTTCCATGGTAGCCTTGCCACAGGAATTCAAGTGGGGATCATTATTTCCAAAAATTGGCCTAAACCGGCTATGAGACCAAAAACTCTAAAAACTTGCAAAACAGAAAGCAATTGAACTAAATGGCTAATATAATGCTTCACACTGTAATTAAGTGACACAATTGAAAGAATCAAAGCATTAGACATGTCCTTTCAATCCATTCTTAACTGGATGAAGGCACAAAAACAAAAATTCAATGAAATTTGCACTCTTCCAACTCACAAATTCCCCTTCCAAAACTCCAAATCGTACAATAGCTTTCCCACAAGCTCAATTAGGGTTTTTATGACCTTATATACCTTTCTCCCACGTGCTAGGACCCTTGGGTCAGGTTTAGAGCATCATTAATGCCCTTTTCCCACTTTTAGGACAAATTGCCAAGTCTACATGGACTAATTTGCCTAATTTCATCATTCAGGCTTCTCCAAACATCAAGGCTCTAGACTACCCTAAGTTTTCCTTAACTCACACATCAAAAAAACTATTTGGACTTTACATCATAGAACTTATTCCCTTGGTGGTTAGCTAGAACCATCAACAATAAAAGACTACTTTTGTACAAGATGATTGTAAGTATTATTTAAATGAAGCCTTCAATGACATATTTTTCAATTATCTTGAATGGATACATTTTTTAGGAACTAATATTCATCTCATTACCATGGTATAGATAAAATTATCTACCATGCTGAAGAAAAAGACAAAGAGGAAACTAACAGACGAAGAGAATGAAACCTTGAAAGAAAAGGAGAGAGTTCGGGTGGCGACATATTGTGAAAAGAAGAAATTGGAAACGATTGATGAAAACAACCCGATTGTAGAGGAACCTCAACCATCAAAAAGAGAATGGGAATTGGCAGCACAAAAGGCACGAATGCGAAAGCATCGTCATAAGACATATTCAGATACCGTAGCTAGTGACACACCCTCTACGACAAGTGAATATGAAGGGACACCATTAAGCACAAGCGAATATGGAGGGACACCATCTAGCACAAGTGAATATGGATGGACACCATTTACTGCAAGTGAATATGGAGGGACACCATTTACGGCAAGTGAATATTGTTGGACACCATCCAACACATCTCAAGTTGAGAGTACATCATCCCCATGTGAACCTCAAGGTATGTCTTCTTCTCCACCCTCGATCGAAGGTATGCAATCTAGCCCACCTCAATTAAATATTGATGAAATTCCTAATGTTGAGATGTATGTACCTAGGAGAACACCACCAAGAATTTTGCATAGAAAACCAAAGTATTAGTTTAATATTGATGATGAGATTTTGCAACACATGGAAGGTAAGATTTCAACACGCACTTGTAGAAGATATGTTGATAAGATTTGGGAACGATTCTTTGAAAGGCTAAATGAGACTACAAGATGCCAACTATTTGTTGAAATGATGCGGGGTGTAAAGTATAGGAACATCATGAAGACTCTTGGGTTGAGAACATCGAATGCATTGAGTGAAGAAACTATTGTGAAGAATCTAATGGATGCTTATGAGAGTGTGGGTAAGACCTCATGATCAAAGGATAGTAATGTCACCCGACGTGTCATTACATCGACTTTGGTAAGTTGTCAAACAAAGAGAGCTCACCTAATTAGAAAGACTAGTGAAAAAATAGGAATTAGTAGAAAAACTTTATCAAGAGCCATTCAAAGGCGGCAAAGAATTGAGGGCAACGATACAAATGAATTATGGGCATTCTCGAGGAGACTGTCATGAAAAGATAAAGAATTTTTCAAAGCCTTGAGAACACTAACTGAAGAGTATTGGAAGAATAACACAAGGCCATCTCCAAATCAAAGGCATGTGGTAAGAAGGAGAATCGGTAGTCGGAATCGTGAGCCACTTCCAAAGCATTTTTTGGATATGACTCAAACCCAATTTTTTTGGAAATTTGAAAATGATTATCCTCAAATTAGTATTTCTCAAAGATATTTTGAACTGCTTAAACCTTTTTATGTCAAGATAAATCACACATGCACTACTTGTTGTTGTAGACTGCATATTGAATTTTCTAACCATTATGATGTTTATCGTTCTATATGTTTAGATTTGCATACTAACGATGTTTTGCAGGATTGTGGCATAGAAGCCACACCAAAATCTTCAAGAGACTTATTATCAAAAAATTTATGTCAAATAGAGGATGGCCAGATATTCTATAGGAAAACATGCTTGGATGGTTCATGCGAGCGTTGCGGTGGCTTCCAGCGTATGCCAGTATGTCAACATATGGAAAGCACAGATGAGGTGGGACAAAAACTAGTAGAGTTCGGGAAGTATAAAACAATGGCATATGCTACAAAAGATGGGTCTTAAGCAAAAAGGTGTGATTTGGTTATTGAGAAGATTCCAATGTACAAATTTATGACCACATTTGGTGACAGTATACTGTCTCAGTATGCAATGCATACCCATAGAGCCCGATGGTTGGACACGCAGTTCAAGCTATGCAAGGACACCTTTCCAGTTGGAAGCATAGTATCCATGGTTGACTTTGTAGAGAACTACACTCTACAACCACAACATGAGGTGTAGTCACAATATTAAAACTCTACACAAGTTTCGATATTTGTGCACGTAGCATTCATTCATGCATCTGATAGTATAGATGAGCAAAGGAAGGTATTGAGGTAGTACCACTTTTACATTAGTGATGATCGCACACATTCTCCAGAGTTCATACAAGGTTGCTTCTAGATGTTCTACAGTGGTTTGGCTCAGAGGGGCATAGAATACGATCAACATATAATATGCTCTGATAACTGTGCAACACAGTTCAAGAACTCGCGCATGTTCTACTGGTTGTGCAGGATGCATGTCATTACAGATGTTCAATATATGCAGAAATTTTGTGAGGCTGGACATGGAAAGGGGGAGCATGCATGAAAAGAGCATTAGCACGAGAAGAGTTAAAGTATAAAGACAATCCAAAGTTGATAGATGCAAAATCAATCGTCGAGTGGTGTAATGCTTTGATGGGTCTAGGTAATGAAGGTACGTCTTCAGCTCGTAGATTTTTTTGGTTGATGGATGATACTAACATTGCACCATATGAAGACTGTTGTACACTAATAGGATTGAGTGAGGTACACTCTTTCCTTAGCTCAAATATAGGTTCATGGAGTATCGATACACGAAAGATGGCATGCTTTTGTTCTTCATGTACAATGCAAGACTGGAATGATTGTGAGTCAGGGGAGTGGGTTGAAAAATGGTTCACAAGTTGTCTTAGCCCACTTCACATGTATCACCCTCTGACGACATTGGAACTGACACAGATAGAATCATCAATCGATTTTGATCACATATCAGATCTAGTTCAACGAGGTGATATATCTACTTTCTTAGTTGTTGAAATTCCATATCGTTAGATCTTACTTTGTACTGTATTCGTAATGTTGACAAATTTCAAGATATTTTTTGCACATATCAATGCAGGGCATGTTTATGCAGTTATTGCAGATGAAGACAATGAAGAGGGAACAGACTATTACTTGTGTCATTGTGTTGAGACAAAAAAGAAACTGGAGGCCCCAGTTATAGATGGAGAAAACATTGAATACCCTACAGGCTCAGTTGTGGTTACTGGAACATGGCTTAGAAGGTACCCACATTCAAGTGTTAAACATTGGCTATTTCAGGACTTTGACATGCATCGTAAGATTCTTCATTACTCAAACCTTGTCATGGCATCCAATTTTCATTTGAGCAAATATGGGGGTACACCTTTAAACAAGACATTATGGAAGGTCCGTGAGTCTAACCATGAGGCAATACTTGACACAATAAAGAGTAGAGAAGACCCAGATGGTTCGTTGGATTAATTTGTAAGTATATGCACATTGGTTCTTATTAATTTATACTTGTATGCACATTAATTTGTTTGATGCCAATGCTATCATCTTCTTTTACAGTGATTGGTGTCCCCTTGCAAAAAATGCTGATATATGAGCCATCGAAGAGAATGTCAACCAGAAAAGCAATGCAACATCCTTATTTTGATGCCTGCATGCAACATCTGTAAGTGCCTTCCATCTATTTTTATTTCATTTCCATTTTGGATGCTCTTTCTTTTTCTCTTTTACTTTGCGTATTTGTAAGTAAACTACTAAGGGTTGATTGATCTTTCGTTGTAGAAAATGTTGATTTAAGAGCCATTATCAAAAATCTCAGCCAAAAAAGCAATGAAACATACCTATTTTGATGATTTTGAAAAATATCAATTTTGATTTCAAGCCATTATAAGAAATCATGTGAAGCTTAGTGAGGGAATCTCAAGTTACTCATTTGAAGTTAACCTCATGATGAGCACCTATGATGTAGACATTTAAAAAGAATCTTGAATGTATGAGTGACATTGTAAAAGATCTGAGAGAGCAAAGTGCCAGAGGCATTGTAATAAGATTTAATTACATAATGAGATATACTCAAATATTTTAAGGTTGAAGTTCATGTTTGGTGTAGTAGCACCTTGTTCTGTAAATGCCTTGAGTAGGAAAATTTGTAAACTTTGAATTTTGAAATGTAAACAATGTGAAAAAGGTCATATAAAGGTCATGTAAACAATTTGTATACATTTTTTTGCAACTCGTGTGAGCAAGTGGACTGTTCCAACATGTCCTAATAGGTATTTTTATGGTAGGCATGGTCCTCTTTCACACCGAAACACATGGAATCACTCCGAGCTATGTTCCATAGGATCGATCCCTTAAGGGTCCAAAGTGCAAAATAGCTGCAAACTTCATCATGCTATTACTTGGATACCGTGACACTTAGAATCTTCTCGTCTAATCCTATAGAAAAGAATTGGACCCCTCTAGAAAAACCTCTCTCGATTTTGGCTATCTTGGAGTGGCTTTCTCGTGGCGGCAGATTTTCACTTGATGGAAAACGTGTCAAATTCAAGTTGTGCAAAGTTGCAAAGTGGTGCAACTTTTGCTCTGCAACTCATGTGAGCAAGCAGACTATTCCAACACATTTGAATAGGTATTTTTACGGTAGGAATGGTCCTCTTTTGCACCGAAACACATGGAATCGCTTCGAGCTATGTTCCACCGGATCGAACCCTTAAGGGTCCAAAGTGCAAAATAGCTGCAAACTTTAGCATGCTATTACTTGGATACCGTGATGCTTAGAAACTTCTCATCTAATCCTAAAGAAAGGCATTGGACCCCTCTAGATAAACCTCTCTCGATTTTGGCTATCTTGGAGTGGTTTTCTCGTGGCGGCGGATTTTCACTTGATGAAAAACCTGTCAAATTCAAGCCGTGCAAAGTTGCAAAGTGGTGCAACTTTCGCTTTGCAACTTGTGTGAGCAAGTGGACTGTTCCAACACATCCAAATAGGTATGTTTATGGTAGGCATGGTCCTCTTTTGCACCGAAACACGTGGAATCACTCCGAGCTATGTTCCACCAGATCGATCCCTTAAGGGTCCAAAGTGCAAAATAGCTGCAAACTTCAACATGCTATTACTTGGCTACTGTGATGCTTAGAAACTTCTCGTTTGATCCTATAGGATTGCATTGAGCCTTTCTACAAAAACCTCTCTCAGTTTTGGCTATCTCAGAGTGGTTTTCCAGTGGTGGCAGATTTTCACTTGATGGAAAAAGCATCAAATGTAAGCAGTGCAAAGCTGCAGAGTGGTGCAACTTTCGTTCTGCAACTTGTGTGACCAAGCAAACTATTCCAACACATCCAAATAGGTATGTTTATTCTAGGAATGGTCCTCTTTTGCACCGAAAGACATGGAATCGCTCTGAGCTATGTTGCACCGGATCGATCCCTTAGGTTGGAGGAGTCTTAACTTGCAAATTTGTAAGTTGTTTACAGAAACAAATTTGAAATGATATTGAATGGCCCACTTAGCAATCATTGCATCTAAGTGATTCTCATAGAGGTGAGGCACTAGGCCTTCCTGGGAGGTCACCCATTCCAGTATACTCCAGCTCAAGTGCTTAACCATGAAGTTTTTTCCCCAAGAAGGATAGTGAAAAAGGCATAATCCAGTGTACTTTTGATGAGTGGAAAGGAATTCCTAAGAGACATGAAGGAGGAAGAAGGAGTTGTCTATGCAATCATGTTGAAGCCAAAGGAGGAGGAGTCACCTAGTCGGCTACCTATGACAGCAGAGGTGAAGCAACTGTTGGATCAGTTCAAGGATATCATTTGTGAAGGCACACCAGCTACACTACCACCTAAGAGGGCAATCAGTCATCAAATTGACTTTGTACCAAGAGCAACATTGCCTAACAAGGTTGCATACAAAATGACACTGGAGCAGAACAAGGAGATAGCAAGGCAAGTTCAAGAACTTTTGGACCAAGGGTTGATCAGGAAAAGCATAAACCCATGTGTTGTTCCAGTGGTGTTGGCACCTAATAAGGGAGATAAGTGGAGAATGTGTACTGATTCTAGGGCCATAAATAGGATAACCATTAGATATAGGTTTCCTATTCCTAGGATAGAAGACTTAATGGACTGTTTAGGGGGGTGCTAGGTACTACTCCAAGATTGATTTGAAAAGTGGCTAGTATCAGATTAGGATGAAAGAGGGAATAAGGACTATGATATAAAGTCCCAAGAGTGTTTTTGATGAGTGAATTGGAAATAGGTTTGTTAGGGGCTTGTGGTTTGTGTAAGTCTTGGACACTGTGAGCATTTTGAGCAATGTTGCCTTGGCTATTTGTCCTAAAAGTTGGAAAATGACATTAATGATGCTCTAAGCCCAACCGACGGGTCCTAGAATGTGGGAGAAAGGTATATAAGGTCAGAAAAACCCTAATACCTAGGTTGGAGGATTGTTTTCATGAATTGAGACTTGGAGAGTACATTTTTGTGATTGGAAGAGAGCAAGTTTTCATTGAATTTTTGTGTTTGAGCCTTCATCCGGTCAAGAATGGATTGAAAGGACTTATCTAATGCCTTGAGTCTTCCATTTTTGTCACTTAATTACCTTGTGTAGCATTAGATTAGTCATCTAGACCGACTGGTTATCTTTTTGCAAGTTTTTGGTTTTCTTGGTCTCATTGGCGGTTTAGGCCAGTTTTGTGAATAATGAGTCCCACTTGACTTCCCATGGCTTTCCTCTCATGGAAACTTGGAATCAAGTTGGGGACTATGTAAATAGTGTACATATAGGTTTTGGGGTCTTTTTTTGCAGGGAAGGTGATGAAATCATCAAGCACTAGGTGAGTGCAAGTGCATTCTGGCTTGTAGCTTGGAGAGGACAGAAGCAAGGAGAGTTAATAAATGGATTGGTTTGTGCCACTAAAGAGTATGGGAGTGTAGGAACATGTATCTCAGTCATGTGTGTGCTAGGAGGAGAGTTGAGGAGGTCATTGAAGCCCTCAAAGAAGGAAAAAGAGCCAAAAACCATAAGAACCCTTGAAAATAGGGGGTTTGAGGACAATCATATGTACGAAAACTTGTAGGACCTAAGGCCTAGTAAATATTGGAGCCTTGATGATCAAAAGAAAGAATTTACAAAAACATTTGGGGGTTGTTAAGACTGATTGTGAGAAAAGTCAAGAAAACGGGTTCTAGGAGGCCAAATTGGGGCAGAAGGCTACAAGGCCTAAAATTGAGTTTTTCAAGAAAGCAATGGGTAAAAGGTGAAAGAATCCAATAAGATGGATTAGTGAGGAGATAAATCAACAAAGGGAAAACTAGGATACTGGTGTGGGGACACCTCGACTCTTAAAATTTATGACAAGCTTCATAATTTTGTAATGTTTTAGTCATTTAGAATTTCGTGGGACCATGTTAAGAAATGGTTAAGTGTTTAAAATTGCAATGATATATTCATCAAAAGGATTAAATGACAATTGTAACCAAATGGGAATATCGGGTAGATGAACAATTTGTCTAACTACCCTAGAATCTCTATAAAGAGACAACATGTAACCGAATATGGGGAGATAGAGGAAATATAGAGTGCAACTACGGGAAAACAAAAAAGAGAGTAAACAAGAGGGAGAAGAAATCGAGCTCTCTGGCCTTTGGCCAAAGAGCCATTTAAAGCCATTTAAAGTATGTATGTTTTTGAAGTGTTAATATCTCGAATTTGTTAAAGAGGAGTTTCCATTTCTCGTTGTGTCATTCTCTCTATCTTTCCTGGTTTATTGTTTTGCAAATTGTGAATGTAGATTAGTTTTGAAGGATTCGCTATTGTTTTGAATGTCATGGATGTCTTATTTTTGGGTTTCTTTATGATAGTCCTGAATGGAATGGGAAAAACGGTTTCAGTTGATAGGGAATATATGTAATATAGCCGAGTGTGAAATTCTTGTATGGTTTTAAATGTATAACAGTTTTCAAAGAAACCATTACATCGCTCGACCATTGTGTTTGAGCAATGTGTGACTCGGGCTTTGAACAGTGGAAAGGTCATGGATAGAGTTAGAGGCTTAAGAACATGTCTTGATCAGTAGTGATCAGTAGTGATCAGTAGGTTAAGGAGTGAGAAGGGTGGATGAGCCATTGTCTTGTGTTGTTTCCTCTGCATCAAAATGGTATCAGAGGTAGAAGGTTCTAAGCGTGTAGAAGGCAATCTACACCAGGAAGTAGTGTGGGTTCTCGGTTGCAAGTTGATCCATCCAAGCTGTAGGAAGGACGTAGTTGTTCTTGCATGTGTGAAGATCTCAAGTTGGGGTCTTCGTATTGTCTACACCAAGATGAAGCTAGGTAGAAGGTGCAATGAGAGCAACCACTAAGAGAAGGGTGGGAAGCATCTTCCAGAATCTTGTGTGGGTAAGATGGCAGTATTCAAGACTCAATGGCAGTATTTAGATATATAAATATTGTGATATTGCTATCAGGATTCAATTGTGTAGTTTTACAAGTCAAACTCATTGACCCATGATTCATCAGTAGTGGTTCACAAGAACCCATCTCTCATGATAATGAATGGTTCATAAGGAGGAAGATAAATATTCATACATTTCTTCTATCACAAATGAGATAAGTGCTTGGTTTCATGAAGGTCATGAGACAACCATTAATGGGGAGTGGATACATGAAGAACTAATGGAGAATGATAATGGCTTCAGACCTGCTATAAAGGAATTTTTTTTTCATTTCAATGATGCAAGAGGTTTTTGGTTTCACTACCAAAATGAGCCTACGAAGAATGCATGTGAAACTCCTTTTGACCTTGAGGGTGTACTTACTCCATCTCAAGGATCATGCATTGAGGATGACATAGATCAATGCTACGGCTAACCAATTAATAATTATACACATGAATAAGTCAAACATGTACATGTCAATAAGGGAACTACAAGTACTCATAAACATGTAAGCCTCAAAAAGTATACACACGAATACATAGTATACACAAATTAAAACAAAGTATATGCATGAATACAAGGTATATGCATGAAAACATGTAAGCCAAAAAGTATACACTTGAATGCACGTAAATCACAAAGTATACAAGTAAGTTGTAAAGTATACACTTGAATATACATAACTCATATCTATTGAACCATCAATTTAGAATGCAAATATGGACAGGCATCGAAAAAAGATATTTGTATTAACCAAATAGCCATGTAGGCATACATAAATATATGTCGATATAAGTATGAAATATATGTACAAAATAGCCATATAGGCTTATGAGAATGCCATCTAGGCATACAATGTCAAATATGTCCAATAAAAAATATGTACAAAACTGCCATGCAGGCATACAATAAAAGACTATGGAATGAAAAGTCATTGCTCTCCACAGGAAATAAAATCTTTCCCTTTCCTTTTCAATTGGATGGCGATAGGTCTGTCACTCATTTTTGCTGTGCTCGTGGAGTGCTCCTGCTACTCCTCCTAGGGTTTAGTTCATGGTGAAGTTTTAACTGTTACAATAAGAAGTAAAGACATGAATATATAGAAATTACATGATAAAAAATGATATATTTGACAAAATAATCACTTACAGCCATCTCACGATCTCTCTCCACGAGGGAAATTTCCTCATGCCCATGCTCAAGCATGCTCAAGCCCTGTATAAACCATACAAATAGACAAAAACTATGTGAATCAATAATGGTTTGATTTTTGACTAACTAACATCTATAACAACAAATATAAATTAAAATTTACTAATCTACCTCATACCTCTTCTGTCAGAGCCATCGAGGATTATATAGCAGACGTCACACCAATATCCATTGCCCTCATCATATTCGGAGGTGTATTGTCTCACAACAACTTAAAATAAAACAACAAATTATTCAACGTAATCAACGATGTGCATGTATAAACTACACAAATCTATTAAGTACTTAATTCATTAGTTAAACTCTTTATTCTATTACCTGCATGAAGGTTTGAGTAAATCCACCGCCACTGGGAAGTGTTCCATCAAAACCTCCAATATTAGTCTGTTCAACATCCAAAATTGCATATTAAATTACCATTCGTAAAATAATTCCATTAATATGCAATAAACTTATAATTATTTACTAGTTACATACCCTAGCGATAGGTGTACTGCAAAAATAGGTTGCTGGGGGGTTGGTGTATCCAGTCTCAACACTATGACCTTGCAATTTTATTAAAATCATAAAACATTTTTAGTTAATCTTGCATTTCAAAATCGAAATTTAATAAATTAAATTCAATGAACACATGCAATAACTTTTACCTGACTATCAATGCCATATGCCTCATGCAAAATGTCAGCTGCCCTCTCCATCTCCATAGCTGCAGACGGATCTTGCATACTAGTCTCCTGAGAGTCGGTGGGGTCATGTGAACAAGTAGCCCCGCAAGAGTGACACACATGTGTTCGAAGACCACCACTAGAAGACTCCCCTGGATGGCACTATAGAATAGGAATAGTATGATGGATGACACTCTGGGTCAAAGTGTTGATTGCCTGCAATGTCTCTACGTGAGCACTTTCCTTCACGACGGAAGACATAACAATGTGCTCATGAGGCGGCCTAGCGAGAGCTCGTCTACCTTGCTGCGTAGGATCCAGTTGTGCACCAGGTCTATCCTGAGCTGACCCCCCACCTCTCCCCTGGAAATCCCTCATATCAAAATAATTTGGGATTTTGTTCAATATGAACTCACTGTATAGTTTCGTAAGGAAATATTGTGGGACCTCGCAATTTTTGCACGGTGGGTAATCGAAGACCATGTACCACCTATCATAAAATCGCTCCTTCATTTTTTGGTGGTGGCACCAATGGATAGGAAACCTCTTTGCATTGAGGGTAAGATTTGTATTTGTGTGTGGGTTGGTGAATAATGAGCACAAATCACCTTTTGTTATTTTTAAATCTTTCACATCCTTGTATGATAGTTTAATTGTATAATACTCCCTAGCCAGCTACCTCCTATCTTCCCATCCAGTTATTTGTTTGCTAATTGAATCTACGTTTGTTAACATATCTTTCAAGGAATTTGCTAGGGTCATTCTTTCTGTGGTTGAACCATTTGGATCACTCAACCTATTGATCAAATCCTCAATTTGTTTTTTGTTGTTCTCAATTTCACTCATTAAATTTTGTTGAGTGCTAGGAGGGGGTTGAGTGATTGGTGGAGGAGGTTGATTTTGTGGTTGATTTTGATCTTGAGGATTTGGTTGGTCCTCCTATTGAGGATTTTGAGGGTTTGCAGGTTGATTTGCATCTCCTAAAATTTCAAACAAATAGATATCAAATTCAACCTAAAACTAACAAATTCAAAATAAAAAGCATAGAATCCATACCTCTTATAGTTCCTTGTCATCATGGCGCCATTGTTGCGAATAAATTCAGATGCTTGGTGAAGAAATTCCTCTCCTTGAACGCGAGCACGCTATTTTGGTGTTTTTGGCCGTGGGTGCACAAAAAAACTAGTCGAAATGCAAATGAGAGATTTGCATTTCTTTTTTTTGCTTTTAACAGTCAATAACGCGAGTGCGTTATAACACGCTCGCGTTATTGCTTTGCAGTTTTTTATCCGTCGGGACCTTGCCTAGGTTTAACCGATGGCATAATGTGAGCGCGTTATGTCTAACAAATTTTTTTTTTAAGGGTGTCCACGGAATGGCTACCCATTTCCATGCACTCGCCCGACCTTGGATGTGAAATTGAGGATAGTTACACTCAAAATTTTGAGATGGAATAAAAACAAGGATAAAAGTGCTCCAAGTCTAATTTCTAAATGACTAATTTATTTTTAAAATTGTTGAGATTAAGGGGTTAAAAAGAGGAAGGTACACAATTTTGTGTTGTTTTTGTTAGAAAAACATAACATAGCAACTCTTGTACAACCCTCGTATGGTCACTTTTTTTTAATATTTTTAAAATCACAATAGTCAGAAGTTAGCTAACAGTATTTAGTTGATGCACGATTTTTCTGATAAGTTTTTAAAGAATATTTGATTTTTTACTAATTTTTGAAGTGGAGATTTCCTAAAAAATAGAATTTTGGTCGTGCTACCCCTACAAATTTTGGAAACTAATTGATTTATTTTTTATTTTTTTTTATAAATTTGTAGAATGGAGTCTAGTTTCTAAAAATGTAATTTATTTGAAAAATCAATGAGCAGTTAATTTATAATGAAAAAAATAGCAAACACCGCTTTTCGGAAAAAAAAAGGCATACAAATAAAATAAATTATGGATGAAAGGCTTAAAAAATTTAGAAAGTGAAAAAAAAAACATCTTTGGATAGCTAAGAGAGAACCCAACATTACCCATGTCTTTGATTTTTTTGATATTGAACCACGTGCAATCTTGACAGTGAGCACGAACTCGATTATGTGAAATATGGTAGATATTTTAAAAACACATCTCTGGTTGTTGAGAATGCCCTCCAAGAATTTGGATTGGTATTCCAAAGAAAATACCAAACATAAGGCTAGGGAATTCCCAAAACAAGATATAACGTGAGTGTGCTATAACATGCTCGCATTATATCTCAGTTTTGACATTGTTTTTGCCTCTCCAGGAAACATGTCAACTAAGACATAATGCTAGCGTGTTATAACACGCTCACGTTATGTCTTCCTTTATGTTAAATGTCAATATATTGAATGTATGCTGATATATTTGTATGTTTGTATGTACATGTATTCTTGTATGTCATGTATGTATGTACGTATCCTTGTATGTATGCCTATATGTATGTAAGATTGTATCTACACATGTATGTATGTATTCTTAAATGGATGTAAGATTATATGTACATATGTTTTATGAGCTTGTATGTATGTATTTATGTATGTCTTTAGACGAAGGGAGAATTTAGAGAGAGAGTCTAGAGAGATGGAGAGGGGGTGGAAGTGAGAGTTTAAGAGAGAGGGAATGGGAGAGAAGGGGTTGGACTGAGAGGGACTTAGCTAGGTAGGGTGGGAGGGATAAAGGGAGGGAGAGAGAGAGAGGGTGGTGGGAGAGAGAATTGAGAGAGGGAGAGAGAGATATGGAGAGAAAGAGAGAGTTATGTAGGTAGGGTGCCAAAGGGAGAGACTTGAGAGTGTGAGGGGGTGAGGGGGATAGACTTGAGAGATAGGTAGTGAGATGGAGTGTGAGAGAGAGGGAATGGGAGAGAAGGAGTGTGAGTGAGAGACTTGAGAGAGGGAGAGGGTGTGGGAGGGAGTCACCTGATAGAGGTAGAGAAAGAGGTGGGTGGAGTGAGAGGGACTTATCTAGGTAGGGTTGGAGGGATAGATAGAAAGAGGGGAGAGAGACAAAGAGAGAGTTACCTAGGTAGGTTGCCAAAGGGAGAGACCCGAGAGAGATAGGGGATGAGAGGGAGAGACATGAGAGAGAGGGAGAGATAGGGAGAGGGAGTGGGAGAGAGTGGGAGAGAGTGGAAGGGACATAAAGAGAGATGGATAGAGGGAACGAGGGGTGGTGGTAGGGATAGATTGAACTAGAGGTACATAGAAAGAGGGAGATGGTAGATCAAGACAACTAGAGAGGGTAGGAGGGAGGGAGGGAGGGAGAGGTGATATGTATATATAGAGAGAAAGTGATAGGGGTTGAGGGTATAGGGTTGAGGGATTAGGGTGGAGGACCTATAGGGTTGATGGTTTCTAGGGTATTAGGGTTTAAGGTTTGAGGGTTGATGGAATAGGGTCGATGGTAGAGGGTAGTTGGTTGAGGGTATAGGGTAGAAGGTTTAAGGGTTTATGGCTAAATGGTTTGGGGTTAAGATTTTAGGGTTAAGGGTTAACTTGGTTGAGGGTAGAGGGTTTAGGGTATAGGTTTGAGGGTATATGGTTAAAGGATTAGGTTCAGGGTCCAATGTAAGGGGTAGAGGGTTTAGGTTTTAAGGATTGAGGGTTGAGGGATTAAGGGTGGAGGGTTGAGAATTGAGGGATGAGGGGTTAATGTATAGGGTAAAGGGTAGAGGGTAGAGGTTTTAAGTGTTTAGGTTTGAAGGGTTGAGGGTTGAAGATTGAGGGTTTATGGTATAGGGTCAAGGGATTAGGGTTGAGGGTTGAAGATTGAGGGTTTATGGTATAGGGTCAAGGGATTAGGGTTGAGGTTCAATATATAGGGTAGAGGTTATATGGGGTTGAAAAATTAAGGGTTGAGGGTTTAGGGATTAGGGTAGAGAGTTTTCTTGGATTTCATGGTGTTAGGGTTGATGGATTAGGGTTGAGGGATTAGGGTTGAGGGATTAGGGTTTAGGGTAGAGTGTATTGGGTTGAGGGTAGAGGGTAGAGGGTAGAGGGTAGAAGGTTTAAGATTTTAGGGTTTAAAGGTTGAGGTTTGAGGGTTGAGGTTTGATGGTTGTGGGTCAAGGGTTTAGGGTTGAATGTTTAAGGGTTTAAGGTTTGAGGGTTTAAGGGTTAAGAGGGTTGAGTGATTAGGGTAGAGAGTTTTCTAAGTGGGTTTAAGGGTTGGGGGATTAGGGTTGAGGGTAGAGGGTTTACGGGTTAGGGTTTAAGGGTTTATCGTTTAGGGTTGAGGGATTAAGAGGTTATAGGGTAGATGGTATTGGGATTGATGGATTAGGGTTTAAGGGTTGAGGCTTGATGGTTGAGGGATTATGGTTTAAGGGTTGATGGTTGAGGGTTTATGGATTAAGAGGGTATAGGGGTTGAAGGATTAGGGTTTAAGCGTTGAGGGTTGAGGGATTAACAGGGTATAGGGGTTGAGTGATTAAGAGGGTATAGGGCTACAAGGATAAGGGTTGAAAGGTTGAGGGTTGAGAGTTGAGGTTTGATGGATTAAGAGGGTATATGGGTTGAGGGATTAGGGTTTAAGGGTTGAGGGTTCAAGGTTGAGGGATTAAAAGGGTATAGGGGTTGAGCGACTAGGGTTTAAGGGTTCAGGGTTCAGGGATTAAGAGGTCATAGGGTTTGAGGGATTAGGGTTTAAGGGTTGAGGGTTGAGGGTTTAAGAGGATATAAGGATTGAGGGATTAGTGTTTAAGGGTTGAGGGTTGAGGGTTGAGGGTTGAGGGATTAAGAGGGTGTAGGAGTCTAGGGATTAGGGTTTAAGGGATGAGGGTTGAGGGTTGAGGGTTGAGGGTTGAAGGTTGAGGGATTAAGAGGGTATAGGAGTTAAGGGATCAGGGTTTAAGGTTTGAGGGTCCAAGGATTAAGAGGGTATAGGGGTAGAGGGATTAGGGTTGAAGGGTTGAGGGTTGATCATTGAGGGTTGAGGGATTAAGATGGTATAAGGGTTGATGGATTGGGGTTTAAGGGTTGAGGGTTGAGGGTTCAAGGATTAAGAGGGTATAGGGATTGAGAGATTAGGGTTTAAGGGTTGAGGGTTGAGGGATTAGGAGCGTATAGGGGTAGAGGGATTAGGGTTGAAGGGTTGAGGGTTAAGCTTTGAGAGTTAAGGGATAAAGAGGGTATAGGGGTTGATGGGTTAGGGTTTAAGGGTTGAGGTTTGAGGGTTGAGGGATTAAGAGGGTATAGGGTTTGATGGATTATTGTTGATAGGTTGAGGGTTGAGTGTTGAGGGTTGGGGGATTAAGAAGATATAGGGTTTGAGGGATTAGGGTTTAAGGGTTGAGGGTTGAGGGTTGAGGTTTGAGGGTTGATGGATTAAGAGGGTATAGTGGTTGATGGATTAATAGGGTATATGGGTTGATGGGTTGAGGGATTATGGTTTAAGGGTTGAGGGTTGAGGGTTGAGGGATTAAGAGGGTATAGGGGTAGAGGGATTAGGGTTGAAGGATTGAGGGTTGAGGTATTAAGAGTGTATAGGGGTTGAGGGATTAGTGTTTAAGGGTTGAGGGTTGAGGGAATAGTGTTTAAGGGTTGAGGATTGAGTGAATAAGAGGGTATAGGGGTAAAGGGATTAGGGTTGAAGGGTTAAGGGTTGAGGGTTGAGGGTTGAGGGTTGAGGGTTGAGGGATTAAGAGGGCATAGGGGTTGAGGGATTGGGGTTTAAGGGTTGAGGGTTGAGGGTTGAGGTATTAGGAGGGTATAGGGGTATCCATATCTCCCACTATCTCCATCTACCTTGTATCTTTTAACCATTTACACCCTTAACCCTTAAACCCTTAACTCTTAACCCTCTACCCTCTATCTCTCTCTTAGTATGTCTCTCCCTCCCTTTATATCTCCATCTCTCCCACTGTCTCTTTCTCCCCCTTTCCCTCTTTATCCCTCTCTCCCTCTCTCCCTCTTTGTATCCCACTCTCTCTTTCTCCCACTCTCCCCCTCTCTCCCTCTCTCCCTCTTTGTATCCCACTTTGTCTTTCTCCCACTCTCCCCCTCTCTCCCTCCCACTCTATCTTTCTCCT
Organism: Sequoiadendron giganteum; assembly: GCA_007115665.2. Lineage (NCBI taxonomy): Eukaryota > Viridiplantae > Streptophyta > Pinopsida > Cupressales > Cupressaceae > Sequoiadendron > Sequoiadendron giganteum. The sequence continues at coordinate 27,585,011 of CM021104.1, forward strand.
ACTCTCCCCTTCTCCTACTCGCCCACTCTCCCTCCCTCTCTCCCTCTTTCTCTCCCACTCCCTCCCTCTCTCCCTCTTTCTCTCCCACTCTCTCTTTATACCACTCCCCCCCTCTCCCTCCCACTATATCTTTATCCCACTCTACCCTTCTCCCACTCTCCAACTCTCTCTTTATCCCTCTCCCCCTCTCTTCCTCCCTTTATATATCCATCTCTCCCACTATCTCCTCTCCCTCTCTTTCTCCCCTATCCCTCTCCCTCCCTCTCTCCCTCTTTCTCTCCCACTCCCTCTCCCTCCCTCTCTCCCTATTTCTCTCCCACTCTCTCTTTCTACAAATCTCCCCCTCTCTCCCTCCCACTATCTCTTTCTACCCCTCTCTCTCTCCCTCCCTCTCCCACTCTCTCTTTCTCCCCATCTCCCCGTCTCTCCGTCTCTCCCTCCCTCTCTATCTCCATCTCTCCTATTATCTCTTTCTCCCCCTGTCCCTGTCCCTCCCTATCTCCCTCTTTCTCTCCCACTCCTTCTCCCTCCCTCTCTCCCTATTTCTCTCCCACTCTCTCTTTCTACTACTCTCCCCCTCTCTCCCTCCCACTATCTCTTTCTCCCACTCTCCCTCTTTCTCTTCCTCTCCCTCTCCCTCCATCTCTCCCTCTTTCTCTCCCACTCTCTCTTTCTCCCACTCTCCCCCTCTCTCCCTCCCACTCTATCTTTCTCCCACTCTCTTATTATCACACTCTCCCACTCTTCCCCTCTCTTCATCCCTATCTATCTCCATCCCTCCCACTATATATTTCTAACCCTCTCCCTCTCCCTCCCTCCCTCCCTCCCTCCCTCTTTCTCTCATACTCTCCCTCTACCTCTCTCTCTCTCTCTCTCTCTCTCTCACACACACACACACACACACTCACTCACCTCTATATCCTCTACTATAAGAGTGTAGGGGAGAGATATAGAGTTAGGATAGAGGGTATATAAAAATATGGAGAAAAGAAATATATTAAGAAAACCATATTTCATATAATGCGAGCATGTTATTTACTCCACTAGAAATGGTAAAAAAACTCTATATACATGTGATGTCAAGGTCCATAGTTTGCATATTCCCTTGGTTCTACATGTGCTCCAACAAAAAGTAGCTTTTTTATGATGTTGTGAAGTGTGCAAGCAGTTTTTTCATATTCCATCACCTTTTCCATGATCTTTCTACCACCTTTGCATGAAATAATAAAGTTTCCATGTTGAAAGAAATATAATATCAATTGAAGTTTGAATTCCATTGAAAACTGATATACAATTGAATTTTGGAGGGGAACAAGCTTTTGAACAAGTCAAATTGTTGTGGAGTTTGAAGAAAGAATAAGCTAAGGCTACATAATTGGGTTGAACTCCTCCATTTGAAAGTATGATTTTTTAGGTATGTGAAGTCTTTACACATTTTCTTTCATTATATTATGGCTTGCTTTCATTTTTGTTTGTCATTATAACCTTATGCTGGCAATGAACATTTTAAATTACACAATTTTATATACTTTCCAATTACCATTTTAAACTTGATGCAGAGCATCTATCGGGATCCAAAAATCATCAAGGGTACTTTTGACCCTTAACTTAAATTCAAGAAGATCAATGAACAACCTCAATCATCTTTTCATCAAAACATTAGAATTTGGTTTCAACTAATTTTTAGACTCAAAAAACTAGATTAACCATCATAAAATTGATTGTAACATAGCATAAAGTTGATTAGAAACTTAGAACCATTCAATTCGTTCATGATTCACTAATTCAAGAACTCAATGTTGCAACTTACATGGAAAAATAACAACAAATCATGGAAGTTAACTACCAAACTTTATCTAGACATCCAAGACACTATAATCAAAATGTTATTGATTGAAATAAACCAAATACACATTCCAAATATCTCACAAAAATTCATCCTTTGAGCATGCTTCCCCTTGTAGTATTTAAAACCTGTGGTGCAGGGGCACCTAAAACTATGTTTCAAAATCTACTTTGGTGATAATGTCTTAAGTTATCTGGGTGAGTTCAAGATTTTTTAGATGCTTTGTCATATATTTTATTGAAAATAAGGTCTGAATAGACCAATCTTTCATGTATTTAGGGATTTTATGAGTTTGGTGATCAAATGTGCAAGTATGCACTCTTGCTTTAGAAAGTTGTCAATTTTGCCATATAATCTTTGAAGTAAAATTATTCAAATTTTAAATGGAAGTGCAAGACAAGAGTCTATAAGTTGTATTAGGGATGAAATAAAGGTGTTTGAGTGGTCTTAGGTGTCTTGGGCAACAAAGTTGCATAATGTTGCCTATTTAGCAAAACTCACAATGTTTTCAATTTTTAAGACAAATGAATATCTTGGTGTGAAATTGATATTATTCCATGAAAGAATGTTCCTAATTTCATTTGGCTCACTTTGAAGAGGTTTTCATTGAAATTTGTGCTTGGAATTCATAAATGTCTAGAAACCGAGTTCTTGGACAGTCAAGGGTTTGAGGGAAATTTAATCTCTTAGATGGAATCCCACCTATTGTGCTCTCTATGACTTAGTGGGGTGACTATGTAGGATATACTTATGATTTTCTTAGGATTAGAGAAGAATAATTTTAAATTTTCCTCATGAATGATATTGGTTTAAGGGGAAATACCCTATTTTCTCATAGAAAACAATGGTGTAGACCTAAGAAAGAGGGGTTCAGAATTTACAGAGGGAATATGAGGGTTCCTTAAGCTTGGGGGGACCTTTATAGAGGTGTCTAGGTAGTTTGTTTGAATTGGGAAGTTGTGGAAGGTAGACTTTTATTAAGGAGGCCTAAAAATCCTTGTTTCTTAGGTTCTACAGAGGGTTTTGAAACTTGTTGATGGAATGAGTACTTGGGGTTCTCAAACCTTTATAATTGTTAGTTTTGAAACCTAAGACAAGACCATTTTCATTCATGGAGGCCTGGTGGTGGGTTCTTGAGGGGGTTCCTTTGTAAAATTGGCTAATGTGGGCCCTAAAACAATGAAATTTGTCATTTTGACTCATATACTCAAATTAGAATTAAGAGTACCCAATTCCTTATGGACCTTCAAAACACCTTGAAAATCTTGAAAATAATTGATTACAATCAACTAGGTTCCTCAAAATATCAACCAATGATTTTGTCATTCATAAATTGTCTTAAATCTTCCATAATGGCACCATTGTTTATAAAAACAAACTATAATTCTTAAGGCACAACCAAACCATTATTTTCTTAAGAAATATTTGTTTGAGTTAGTACAAAAAAAGTGAAAGCTTTCAGAATTCTACCCTTACACACAAACTTAGTTAACATTAATGGTAGCCAAGCATCTGCAAAGTATCACATTTATCTCCCAAACCATGCACACACTTCAGACTGTGATACTCATTTTGAACACATATTTACCTCATACAAAACATATTACAAGATGGATATTAAGTCCTTGAGAGAAAATTCTTGTAAAAGTTAGTTGTTTTAGTCTGAGAATAAGCCAAACTAAGCCTTAGTGCAAACAAGGGTTATTGGTTTTCCTACCCCCAACACCAAACCCTCATAACCAATACATCAAATACCTTTCATTTGACCTTACCAAGCTTATAATTCCATTATAAGTTCATTTCCTAACACATTTTCATAAACCCTAAGCTCTAAGCTTCACAATTCCCTATTTTACCAGTCTGAACACAGTTTTATAGTCAAGAAAAAATATTTTCTTCACACCTTAGTCCTTAGCATATGATTGGTAACATTTAAAATATGAAATTACATGACACAAGGAGTTTTTACACCAAAATTGAGAGCTTCCACTGAGTATAATGGGAGAAACACAATTTCTCAAGTTCAATGTTTACCCTAATAGAGGGTTTGATAGTTTTAGAGAAAAAATGCAATATCTGACTCAAATGTTATGAAAAATGCATGAAAAAAATTGTATGTGGGATTTGATTTACTATTAAAACAATTAAAAACATCCAACCAAGCATTCCTTCCCGTACAAATTCATACAAGAGTCTGAAACAGTGAAATTCTGAAGAAAATAAAGAAAAAGAGTGTTTATTCATTCAAAATCAGATAATCAATCACACACAACTTTACAAACGTACATGAGGCCTTATAAAGGAATTAAATACATCTCTTATCAACCTCCAAGTTCCTACAAGTGAAAATAATCCCATATGACCTTTCACCTTCCCTACTTCACAGTTGTTGTAACTTTTCACAATTTTGTATTTGTGCAATGTTTGCAAATAGTGACAAATTTATAAAATACACATAGGACTTAAAAATTACACCTCCAAATGATTCGCATGCATGGAAAATTGTCTTTAATGACCCTAATACAACATGGAGATACCCAAAATTGAATCAAATTTGAAAATGGAAGCATAGATTGCGAAGATGCTCCTACACCACAAACTTATCAAACACTCACAATGCCATTACACTCATTATTTTCAAAATCACCATCATGGTTATTCACTTTCACATAGAAATGTGCTCTATCCAGACTAGTGCTTCAACAGTTTTTATATACATATGTATGACATAAGTTTTCATTTTGCATGCTTGTCCATGCTTCCATTTTGAGCCTATCTTGCAATCATGACATGCCACATTAGCACTTTTCTTTAAGGAATTTAGGATTGAAAGAAACCATGTCACATTTGTTTATGCTAGGTTAAATTTTGTAAAATATGATTGTAAGTTATTTAAATGAATCCTTAAATGACATATATTTTTAATTAAATTGAATGGATACATTTTTTAGGAACTAATATTTGTCTCATTACAATGATATAGATAAAATTATTCACCATGCCGAAGAAAAAGATAAAGAGAAAACTAACAAACGAAGAGAACAAAACCTTCAAAGAAAAGGAGAGAGTTCGGGTGGCAACATATTGTGAAAAGAAGAAATTGGAAATGATTGATGAAAACAAGCCAATTGTAGAGGAACCTCAATCGTCAAAAAGAGAATGGGAATTGGCAGCACAATAGGCACAAATGCGAAAGAATCATCGTAAGATAGATTCAGATACTGTAGTTGGAGACACACCCTCTATGACAAGTGAATATGAAGGGATACCATTAAGCACAATCGAATATGGAGGGACACCATCTAGCACAAGTAAATATGGACATACACAATCTATTGCAAGTGAACATGGAGGGACACCATCTACCGCAAGTGAATATTGTTGGACACCATCCAACACATCTCAAGTTGAGAGCACATCATCACTCAAATTTGATGAAGAAGGTATGCCATCATCCCCATGTGAACCTCAAGGTATGTCTTCTTCTACACCCTCGATTGAAGGTATGCAATCTATCCCACCTCAATTAAATATTGATGAAATTCTTGATGTTGAGATGTATGTACCTAGGAGAACACCACCTATAATTTTGTGTAGAAAGCCAATGCATTTGATTAATATTGATGATGAGATTTTACAGCACATGGAAGGTAAGATTTCAACATGCACTTGTAGAAGATATGCTGATAAGATTTGGGAACAATTCTTTGAAAGGCTAAATGAGATTGCAAGATGTCAACTATTTGTTTAAATTATGGAGGGTGTAAAGTATAGGAACATCATGAAGAATCTTTTGTTGAGAACATCAAATGCATCGAGTGAAGACACTATTGTGAAGAATCTAATGGATGCTTATGAGAGTGTGGGTAAGACCTCACACTCAAAGGATAGTAATGTCACCTGACATGTCATTACATCAAATTTGGAAAGCTTTCAAACAAAAAGATATCGTCTCATTAGAAAGATGAGTGAAAAAATGGGAGTTAGTAGAAAAAAATTATCAAGAGCCATTCAAAGGTGGCAAAGAATTGAGGGAAATGATTCAAATGAATTATGGGTATTCTCGAGGAGACTGTCACGAAAAGATAAGGATTTTTTCAAAGCCTTGAGTACACTAATTGAAGAGTATTGGAAGAATAACACAAGGCCATCTCTGAATCAAAGGAATGTGGTAAGAAGGAGAATCGGTAGTCAGAATCGTGAGCCACATCCAAAGCATTTTTTGGATATGACTCAAACCCAATTTTTTCAAAAATTTGAAAATGATTATCCTCAAATTAGTATTTCTCAAATATTTTTTGAAATTCTTAAACCTTTTTATGTCAAGATAAATCACACACGCACTACTTGTTGTTGTAGACTACATATTGAATTTTCTAACCATTATGATGTTTATCATTCTATAAGTTTAGATTTGAATACTAACGATGTTTTGTAGGATTGTGGCATATAAGTCCCACAAAAATCTTCAAGAGATTTCTTATCAAAAAAATTATGTGAAATAGAGGATGGCCAGATATTCTATAGGACAATGTGCTTGGATGGTTCATCTGAGCATTGTGATGGCTTCCAAAGTATGCCAGTATGTCAACATATGGAAAGCACAGATGAGGTGGGACAAAAACTAGTAGATTTAGAGAAGTATAAAACAATGGCATATGCTACAAAAGATGGGTCTCAAGAAAAAAGGTATGATTTGGTAATTGAGAAGATTCTAGTGTACCATTTTATGTCCACATTTAATAAAAATATATTTTATGAGTATGCAATGCATACCCATAGAGGTTGATGGTTGGAAATGAAATTCAAGTTACTCAAGGACACCTTTCCAATTGGAAGCATAGTATCAATGGTTGACTCTGTGAAGAACTACACTCTAAAGCCACAACGTGAGGTGCAGTGATAATATTACAACTCCACACAAGTTTCAATATTTGTGCATATATTTGATAGTACATATGACCAAAGGAGGGCATTGAGGGAGTACCACTTTTACATTAGTGATGATCACACACATTCTCCACAATTTGTGTAAGGTTGCTTCTAGATGTTGTATAGTGCTTTGGCTTAGAGGGGCATCAAATACGATTGACATATAATATGGTCTGATAATTGTGCAACATAGTTCAAGAACTCACACATGTTCTATTGGTTGTGCATGATGCATGTCATTATAGGTGTTCAAAATATGTGGAACTTTTGTGAGGTCGTACATGGAAAGGGGGAGCATGATGGTCTAGCAGCATGTGTGAAAAGAGAATTAACACGAGAAGAGTTAAAGTATAAAGACAGTGCAAAGTTGAAAAATGAAAAATCAATCGTTGAGTGGTGTAATGCTTCGATGGGTCCAAGTAATGAAGGTACGTCTTTATTTTGTAGATTTTTTTGGTTGATGGATGATACTAACATTACACCATATGAAGACTATTGTACACTAACATGATCGAGTGAGGTACACTCTTTCCTTAGCTCAAATGCAGGTTCATGGAGTATCAATACACAAAATATGGCATTCTTTTGTTCTTCATGTACAATGCAAGCTTGGAATGATTGTGAGCTAGGGGAGTGGGTTTAAAAATGGTTGACAAGTTATCTTTGCCCACTTCAAATGTATTGCCCTCTGATGGCATTGGAATTGACACAGATGGAATCATCGATCGACTTTGACCACATATGAGAGCTAGTTCAACTAGGTGATATATCTACTTTCTTAGTTGTTGGAATTCCATATTGTTATCTTACTTTGTACTATATTTGTAATGTTGACAAATTTCAAGATATTTTTTCAACATATCAATGTAGGGCATGTTTATGCAGTTATTACAAATGAAGACAATGAAGAGGGAATAGACTATTACTTGTGTCGTTGTGTTGAGGCCAAAGATAAATTGGAGGCCCCAGTTATAGATGGAGAAAAAACCGAATACCCTACAAGCTTGGTTGTGATTATTGGAACATGGCATAGAAGGTACCCACATTCAAGTGTTAAACATTGGCTATTTCAGGACTTTGACATGCATCATAAGATTGTTCATTACTCTAACCTTTTCATGGAATCTAATGTTAATTTGACCAAGTATGAGGGTATACCTTTGAACAAGACCTTGTGGAAGGTCCATGAGTCTGACCATGAGGCAATAATTGACACAATAAAGAGTAGAGCAGACCTGGATGGTTCATTGGATTAATTTGTAAGTATATGCACATTGGTTCTTATTAATTTATACTTTTATGAACATTAATTTTTTTGATGCCAATTCTATCATCTTCTTTTACTTTGTGTATTTGTAAGTAACATACTAAACAGTTAGTGGTGCCCACTTGCAAAAAATATAGATATATGAGTCATCCAAGAGAATTTAAACCATAAAAGCAATGCAACATCCTTATTTTGATGATCTTCACAAATCTCAATCATGATTTTAAGCCATTAGAAAAGTGTGTGCAAATCTTGGTGATGGAATTTCAATTTATTCATTTGAAGTTAACCTTAAAATGATCATCTATGATGTAGACATTATAAGAGCATATGAAATTTCAACTTACTCTATTCATGATAGGTGTTGTGTGCAATAGGTATGTTGGAATTCCTAGTGAAGATGTATGACCAAGAGTGACTGAGTTGTGAGACCTACATGCCTATCTGTTAGTGCCTTCCATCTATTTTTATTTCATTTCCATTTTGGATCTCTTTCTTTTTCTCTTTTACTTTGCATATTTGTAAGTAAAATACTAAAAATTGATTGTTCTCTCATTGCAAAAAATGTTGATTTATGAGCCATCAAAGAGAATCTCAGCTAAAAAGGCAATGCAACATCCTTATTTTGAAGATCTTGAAAAATCTCAATTTTGATTTCAAGCCATTATAAAAGAGTGTGTGAAGCTTAGCGAGGGAATCTCAAATTACTCAATTGAAGTTAACCACATAATGAGCACCTATGATATAGAAATTTAAAGAGAATCTCAAATGTATGAGTCACATTGTAAAATATCTATGAGAACAAAGTACCTAAGGAATTGTAATGATATTTACTTATATAATGAGATTTACTCAAATATTGTAATTTTGGAGTTCATGTTTGGTGTAGTAGCACCTTGTTCTGTAAATGTCTTCAATAGGCAAATTTGCTAAATTTGAATTTTGAAATGTAAACAATGTGAAAAGGTCATGTAAAGGTCATATGTAATGTATTCAAAGTCTCAAAGAGGTCATTAAGTGATTAGAGAAGTCATATAAAGCATGTAAGGTCGAATTAAGATATTTTAGGTGTGTGTGTGTTTATTTGTGTAGGAGAATTCAAGAAACAAAGGTGGAGTTGCTGCTAAAGGGTTTTATGATGAATTTTCAAGTGAAAAAAGTGGCTCCAAATGGTGTTTTGAAGAAATCTTCTCAAATGACTGATCTAGATAGCTATTATTGAATTACAACACATACTTCAAAAATCAACAATGACTACCTTGGAACATGTGCATCAAAAATGGCCTTCATTGTCCTCATTAGGCTAACTAGGCATAATTTACAATGGAACATAGCTTTAAACATTCAAGAACCCCCTTATCTTGTTGGGGCAGCAATTATCATGCATCCAAACCCTCAAATCCGTAATTTGTCTCATGACAAACTCACTCCACCATGCCAAACCAAAACCCTTATTTTATGCTAGTATAAGGAGGTTTTAATGAAATGAATGGTTCCAAACCTTACCAGAACATGCCACCACCTCAGAGCTTCTTAAAATTGCTTGCACAAACTCAAAAGATAATGAACCAACCTCTACATGCAATATTTTATCAAACCCTAGAGTGAAACCTCATTTTTCATGCCCTTTTCCATCAAAATCTACAGGGGAAACAACAAAAACCCCATTAAAGTTATTCCATTTCACATAGAAATTTCTCGTCTGATCCTACATGACCGGGTGGGTCCCCTCTAGAAAAACCTCTCTCAGTTTTGGCTATCTCCAAGTGGTTTTTCCGTGGCGGTAGATTTTCACTTAATGGAAAAAGTGTCAAATTCAAGTTGTGACCAAACTAACTACTCCAACGCATCTGAATAGGTATGTTTATGCTAGGCATGGTCTTGTTTCGCATCGAAATACGCAGAATATCTCTGAGCTATGTTCCACCAGATCGATCCCTTAAGAGTCCAAAGTGCAAAATGGCTATAAAATTTAGCATCCTATTAAATGGATACTGTGACACTTAGAAAATTATCATCTAATCCTATAGGATCACATTAAGCCCCTCTAAAAAAACCTCTCTTGGTTTTGGCTATCTCATAGTGGTTTTCCCATGGCGGTAGATTTTCACTTGATGTAAAAAACATCAAATGCAAGCAGTGCAAAGTAGAAAAGTTGCAAAGTGGTGGATCTTTCATTCTACAAATAGTGTGACCAAGTGAATTATTCCAACACATCTGAATAGGTATTTTTTATGCTAGGAATGGTCCTCTTTTGCCCCGAAACACGTGGAATCGCTCCAAGCTATGTTCCACCAGATCGATCTCTCAAGGGTCCAAAGTGCAAAATGGCTGCAAACATCATCATGCTATGAACCGGATACTGTGAAACTTATAAAAATATTGTTTGATCCTATAGGATCAAGTTGGGACCCTCTAGAAAAACCTCTCATTTTTGGCTATCTTGGAGTGGTTTTCCCGTGGTGGCTGATTTTCACTTGATGGAAAAAGTGTCAAATTCAAGCTATGAAAAGTTGCAAAGTGGTGCAAATTTCACTTTGCAACTCGTGTGACCAAACTAACTACTCCAAAGCATCCAAATGGGTATTTTTATGCTATGCATGGTCCTTTTTTGCACCGAAACACGCAGAATCGCTCTGAGCTACGTTCCACCAAATCGATCCCTTAAGGGTCCAAAGTGCAAAATGGCTGAAAACTTCAGAATGCTATTACTCAAATACCATGACACTTAGAAACATATTGTCTAATCCTACATGATTGCACTAGGCCCCTCTACAAAAACCTCTTTCGGTTTTGGCTATCTCGTAGTGGTTTTCGCGTGGCGGAAGATTTTCACTTGATGAAAAAACATCAAATGCAAGCAGTGGAAAGTTGCAAAGTGGTGCAAATTTTGTTTGGCAACTTGTGTGACCAAGTGGAATATTCAAAAAAATTTGAATAGGTATTTTGACACTAGGCATGGTCCTCTATCAGACCGAAACACGTGGAATCACTTTGAGCTATGTTCCACCAAATCGATCCCTTGAGGGTCCAAAGTGCAAAATGGCTACAAACTTTAACATGTTATTACTCGGATATCGTGACACTTGGAAACTTCTTATCTAATCCTAAAGGATCGTGTTGCGCCCCTCTAGAAAAAAATTCTCTATTTTGGCTATCTTGAAGTGGTTTTTCCTTGGCAATGGATTTTCACTTGATAGAAAAGGAGTCAAACTCAAGTTATGCAAAGTTGCAAAGTGGTGCAACTTTCGCTATGCAACTTGTGTGACCAAAATAATTGCTCCAATGCATTCGAATAGGTATTTTTATTCTAGGCATGGTCTTGTTTTGCACCGAAACATGTAGAATCACTCTGAGCTACCTTCGACTGGAACGATCCCTTAAGGGTCCAAAGTGCAAAATGGTTGCAGACTTCATAATACTATTACTCTAATACTGTGATTCTTAGAAACTTCTTGTTTGGTCCTATAGGATCAAGTTGTTGCCTCTACAAAATCCTCTCTAGGTTTGACTATCTCAAAGTGGTTTTCTCCTAGCAACGGATTTTCACTTGATGGAAAAAGCATCAAATGCAAGCAGTGCAAAGTTGCAAAGTGGTGCAACTTTCATTCTACAACTTGTGTGACCAAGCGGATTGTTCCAACATTTTTGAATAGGAATGTTTACACTATTAATGGTCCTATTTCACATCGAAACGTGCAAAATCCCTTTGAGATACGTTCCACCGTATCAATCCCTTAAGGGTCCAAAGTGCAAAATGGCTGCAAACTTTAGCATGCTATTACTCAGATACTGTGATGCTTACAAACTTATCGTATGATCCTACAGGATCATGTTGGCCCCCTCTACAAAACCCTCTCTTAGTTTTGGCTATCTCGGAGTGGTTTTCTTGTGGCGATGGATTTTCACTTGATGGAAAAAGTGTCAAATTCAAGTTGTGCAAAGTTGCAAAGTGTTAAAACTTTCATTTGTCAATTCGTGTGACCAAACTAACTACTCCAATGCATCCCAATAGGTATTTTTATGCTAGGAATGATCCTCTTTCGGACCCAAACACGTGCAATTGATCTGACCTACATTCAACCGGATTGATCCCTTATGATGGCATGCCAAAACACTGGAAAAGAGAAAGATACAAACATCGATTGAGAAGTTTGAGTATTTCACACAAAAGGAATATGATAATTGGTTTAGAGCACCTTATTCCTCCATTTGATGAAGAAGTTCTAGTTCAATGGTTTTAGTGATTGTCTAATGGTGAATAGGTTGGTCAATAGGTTGTTGTGGGTATTTCAAGCGTGATTTGTCTTGAATAAGGTCAATTAAGACCATTAGGTATGTTTTAGGGTGACTTTTGGGTCTAGTGATAAAAAATGTGAAAATTTCAATCTTGCACTAGAAGTTCTCTTTGTAGCCTTTGAAGGAAAATTTGTGAATTTGTATATGATTGTGAAAGAATGGAGTTTTTTCAATGTAATAAGGCTATTTTTAAGCCATTTGTGTGGGTTTAGATGTCATTAGGTGTACTCATTAGGTTGGAGGAGTCTAAAGTTGCAAATTTGTAAGTTGCTTTAAAGCAACAAATCTGAAATGCAACAGTTAGTTATTTTGAAAGTTAGTTTTTAGTTAGTTGAGGGCATGGATATGTTAGAGAAGGGTGTAAAACACTATGTAAATATTTGAGAGGCTCGAATGGAGGTTTTTGATGAACTTTTGGAGAAGATCTAATAAGAATTATTCACACTATTCTCTATTTTTAAGATATTTGATACAAACTTGTTGATCCTATACTTGGTACGACCTCCAACTTCCTGTATGGCCCCAATGCTGAAATGGATTGAAAGAGGGTTGAGTTGGCTTTCTTTTGGTGATGGTTTGGTACAAAACCATAAAGGAATAGGATATTTTTTAGCGTTGAGTCAAGTGAATGTTGGAGTCTTAGTGGGCATATTTGAGAGAAGTTGTGTCAAATCACAACTTGGTTGAGCCACTCTACATCAACAATGGCTCTTTTCAATTCAAAGAGTGATTAAGAGTGTGTTGATTTGTTAAATAGACCTATTCGGGGGTCTAGGAAAATGTTGAGTCCATTTTTTATTTGTATTATAAATTATAACTTTCTTTCTGCGAAGTCCATTTCTTATACAAGAAATAATATTACAAAAATTTGACATATAAATCTTTCAATAGTGATGCATCAAGAACATATTGGAATAATTTTATGAATCATTACATGGAATTTCAATTGTAAACATGTTTTTTTCTTTTAGATAAAGTTGATTAGCATCAATCAATTAATATTCAATACAAACCATGAAGGACAAAAATGATCAATGGTAGGGCTAACCAATTAATAATTATACACATGAATAAGTCAATCATGTACATGTCAATAAGGGAAGCACAGGTACTCAAAAACACGTAAGCCTCAAAAAGTATACACATGAATACATAGTATACACAAATTAATACAAAGTAGATGCACGAATACAAGGCATATGCATGAAAACATGTAAGCCACAGAGTATACATTTGAACACACATAAGTATACACATAAGTTGTAAATTATAAACTTGAATACATGTAACTCATATCTATTGAACCATCAATTTAGAATGTAATTATGGATAGGCATCGATAAAATATATTTGTATTAACCAAATAGCCATGTAGGCATACATCAATAAATGTCAATATAAATATGAAATTTATATGTAAAAAATAGCCATATAGGCATACAATGTCAAATATGTACAAAACTTCCATCTAGGCATACAACAAAGGGCTCTGGAATGAAAATTCATTGTTCTCCATGCCTTGGAAAAAAAATCTTTCCCTTTCCTTTTCTATCGGATGGCGATAGGTTTGTCACTCATTTTTTCTATGCTCGAGGAGTGCTCCTATTGCTCCTCATAGGGTTTAGTTCATGGTGAAGTTTTAATTTTTACAATAAGACGTAAGGACATGAATATATATAAATTACATTATAAAAAATGATATATTTGACAAAATAATCACTTACCACCATCTTACAATCTCTCTCCACAAGGGAAATATTCTCATGCCTATGCTCAGGCGTGCTCAAGCCCTGTATAAACCATACAAATAAAAATTTAACTACATGAATCAATAATGGTTTTATTTTTCACTAACATCTATAACAACAAATGTAAATTGAAATTTATTGATTTACCTCATACCTCTCCTATCAGAGCCATCAGGGATTACATAGCATATGTAACACCAATATCCATTTCCCTCATCACATTCAAAGGTGTTTCATCTTGCAACAACTGTAAATAAAACAACAAATTATTCAATGTAATCAATGATGTGCATATCAACTACACAAATCTATTACATACTTGATTCATTAGTTAAAATCTTTATTCTATTACCTTCGTGTAGGTTTGAGTAAATCCACCACCACTAGGAAATGTTCCATCAAAACCTCTAATATTAGTCTTTTCAACATCCAAAATGGAATATTAAATTACCATTCATAAAACAATGCTATTAACATGCAATAAATTTATAGTTGTTTACTGATTGCATACCCTAGCGATAGGTGTACTATAGAAATAATTTTGTGGGGGGGGGGGGGGGGGTATCCAATCTCAACACTGTGACCTTGCAATTTGATGAAAATCATAAAATAGTTTTAATTAATCTTGCATTTTAAAATCTAAATTTAATAAATTAAATTCAATGAACATGCACTAAATTTTACTTAACTATCAATTCCATATGCCTGATGTAAAATTTTAGTTTCCCTCTCCATCTCCATAGTCGCAGACGGATCCTCTATACCAGTCTCCTCAGTGTCAGTGGGTACACATGTGTTTGAAGGCCACCATTCAAAGACTCCCCTGGATGGCATTATAGAATAGGGCTAGTATGATGGATGACACTCTAGTTCAAAGTGTTGATCACTTGCAATGTCTCTACACCAACACTTTCCTTCACAATGGAAGACATAACAACGTTCTCATGAGGTGGCCTAGCGAGAGCTCATCTACCTTGCCACATAGGATCTAGTTATGCACTATCTCTATCTTGAGCTAAACCCCCACCTCTCCCCTGGCAATCCCTCATATCAAAATAATTTGGGATTTTGTTCAATATGAACTCACTGTATAGTTTTTAAGGAAATATTGCGGGACCTCACAATTGTTGCACAATGGGTAATCAAAGACCATGTACCACCTATCATAAAATTGGTCCCTAATCTATTGGTGGTGGCACCAATCGATAGGAAAACTCTTCGCATTGAGGGTAAGATTTTGATTTATGCGTTGGTCGGTGAATAATGAGCACAAATCACCTTTTGTAATTTTAAATCTTTTGCATCTTTGTATGATAGTTTATTGTCCTAATAATCCCTAGTTGCCTACCTCCTATCTTTCCATGCAGTTATTTGTTTGCTAATTGAATCTACATTTTTTAACATATCTTTCAATGAATTTGCTAGGGTCATTCTTTCTACGGTTGAACCATTTGGATCACTCAACCTATTGATCAAATCCTCAATTTTTTTTGTTGTTCTCAATTTCACTCATTAAATTTTGTTGAGTGCTAGGAAGGGGTTGAGTGATTGGTGGAGGAGGTTGTTGTTGTGATCGATTTTGATCTTGAGGATTTGGCTGGTCTTCTTGTTGAGGATCTTGAGGCTTTGCAGGTTGATTTACATCTTCTAAAAATTCAAACAAATATATATCAAATTCAACCTAAAACTAACTAATTCAAAACAAAAACCACATAATCCTTACCTCTCACACCTCCTCCTCATCACGGTGCCATCGTTGTGAAGAAATAGAAATTATTGGTGAAGAAATTTGTTGAATTGCTCCTCCTAAAACACAAGCGTGAAAATATGGAATTTTTGCCCGTGGCTGGAAGAAAAAGTAGTTGAAATACAAATGACATATTTTTTCCTTTTTTTTGCTTTTAGCAAGAAATAACACAAGTGCGTTATAATGCGCTTGTGTTATTGGTTTTTTTTCTATAAGCCTTAACCTCGGCACAAAAATCCATAACGCGAGCATGTTATAATGCAAGCGCGTTATAACATGCTCACTTTATGGCTTTTCAAAATATTTTTTGGAGGGTGTCCATGAAATTTGGCTACCCATTTCCATGTACCCGCCCATAGATATATGATGAAGAGAGAGTAGAGAGTTAAGGCAGGGGTGGAGAGATTGATGGAGAGGGAGGGAGGGAGAGAGAAAGAGGTATATAGGGAAAGGTTAGATAGAGAGATGTAGAGAGTGAAGGTGGGTGGAAGGAAGGGAGAGAGAGAGAGGAGGAAGGGTGGGAGAGAGAGATGTGAGGGAGGGAGAGATAAAGAGGGATAGTTGAGATAGATAAAACTAGATAGATAGAGAGAGAGAGAGGTAGAGTGAGGAGAGATAGAAAGAGGGTGAAGAGAAATAGAGAGATCCTTGCAAAAAGTAGAGAGAATGAAAGAATAGATAGAAATATGGTGAGGGAGGAAGAGGTAAGGAGAGAGTTTAGATAGAGAGTAGACAAGGAAGGAGATAGAGAAGGAGAGTGAGAGAGGGAGAGAGGTGATGGGTATGTAATGGATCATCATGGAAAAAATAGGCCCTTAAATGGCAATGAAAATTTAGAAAATAAAAGTTAAGCAACTTGACATAAAAATTTGAATAAGTTATCTATATTATTTTGAAAAAAGCATAGAATGTGACACATGTTTCAGATTCAAAATGTGTGACATCGTTTGAAAGCTATAGAGGTTTTTCAATTAGCCTATGAATCAGGAATTTAGTCATAATTCAAATAGAAAATGAATAATAACTATTTATTAAATTCAAATAGAAAATGAATAATAACTATTTATTAAATTCAAATTAAATAATAATTTATATTGGTGCAAAGCAGAGAATATCCTTTAAAAACCCTTTTCTTTTCATCAATTTTGAGTAAAAAAAAGGCTGTCAACCTCATGCACCATCATATCGCCACTTTTTGGCTAATCATGATTCTACACATACCCTAAAAAAATATGTGATAGAGAGAAAAGTAGAGAGTGAAGGAGGAAGGTTGAGAGATTGAATGAGGAAAGGAAGGAGGGAGGGGTGGAGAGAGAAAGAGGAATAGAGGGATATGTAGGTAGAGAGAAGTAGAGATTGAAGGAGAGGTAGGGATGGAGAGAGAGAGAGGTAGGTAGAGTGAGGATGGAGAACGAGAGAAGTGGAGAGAGAAGGAGAGAGGGAGGTACAGGTAGGAACAGAGGGAGAGAGAGGTGAGAGATAAGTGATTTACAGAGAGGAGGGAGGGAGGGATAGGTAGGGAGAGAGGTGAGTTAGAGAGAAAGAGAGTAGAGAGAGAGGGAGAGAGGTGATAGAGAGAGAATACAAGAGGTAAGGAGGAAGGTGGAGAGATTGAGAGAGGGGAGGATGGAGGGAGAGAGAGAGAAATAGGTATAGAGGGATAGCTTAGATAGAGAGAAGTAGAGAGTGAAGGTGGGTGGAAGAAAGAGAGAGTGCGAGAGTGAAGGGGGATAGAAGGAATAGAGAGAGGTTTGAGATACAAAAAATTAAAGGGAAAGAGAGAGGGTGGGAGAGGGAGAGAGAGGTGAGATAGAAATAATTAGTGAGGGAAGAAAAGAGAGATAGAGAGAGAGAGAGAGAGAGAGAGAGAGAGAGAGAGAGAGAGAGAGAGAGAGAATGGTGAGATAGAGGGAAGGAGAGAGTGAAAGAGAGAGAGAGGTAGGGAGATATGGAGGTGAGATCGAGAGTAGAGAGAGTGATATATAGTGATATAAGGAGAGGGAAAGGGGAGATAGAGATATACAGAGATCGAAGGAGGTTGGTAGAGAGGGAGATATAAATTAGAGAGGGGATGAGGGAGACATATATATAGAGAGAGTTCTTAAGCTCAAGGGGAGAGAGTCAGATAAAGGTAGGGAGATAATGAGAGAAAGGTCTAGAGCATAAAATATTAGTAATGAGTGAGATAAAGATAGAGAGAAATATGATACAACTTGTTTATTATTAAAATTTGACCTCCTAATTAGTGAAATTTGAATGTTGTTGATTACTTAAATCTAACTAAGTCTAAAAAATTATAAGATCTTCCAAAAAATATAATTTTTATTATCACTCCAAGAGATCCAAAACCACTCTCAAACATCTTGAAACTATATACATAATTTATATAACTTAAACTATAAGAAAGTAATGGTCCATGTGTAAATTTTGATTTCATGTATATAGTTTCACTAGAAGAGAAAGAGAATGAAAAACACAAATACAAAGAAAAAAAGAAAAATTTCAACAAAATGTATTCTAAAAACTCATCATTCACATTTGGCCAACACCAATTTGGCACTCGCCAAATGATGTACTTTAATTTGGTGCTCATCAAATGGGTTGCATTGGGAAATACCAACCCTTGGAGTTTGATTTGCCTTGGGCACACCATTTCATGCCAAAGATGTGGTTTTTTGAAAGGGCGACAAAATTTCACACATTTTTTGTCGTTCTCTCCATTAGGTTACACGTGTTTGAATGCAAACTTATAAAAATACCATGATGATGTTAATCTCACTCTTAACTATCTAACCATATAATTTTTTTACATTTTGATTATGTTAAGGTTTTCATCTTTAACTTCTTTTGTTAGTCTATTAGTTTTCTTGTCAAAAACCAACATATGTTAGTTTGGGTATAATTTATTTCTCATTCATTGAATTTTGAAACAAATTACAATTTTTGAAACTAGAATCTATTTTACTTGTATTGAAAAAAAAATTGTTTAGTTTTCAAAATGTTTATGGGGGAGTACACTTAATTTATAATTTTATGGATGTGTCAACTTAAAAAATTAGCCAAAAATATTTCCATAAACTACATGGTGTTAGATAATTTCTCAAAAAAAGTGATTTTTGAAACTCTACAAAAAGTTAACATTTTAGGGGAGCACAATAGATGTTGTGCTAATTGTTTTATACAATTAGGACCATTTTGTGTGATCCCCCTTTTTCAAACTCTTAACCTTCACTATTTAAAAGAAAAATAGTAGTTTAGAAAGTAGATTTGGAGCACCAAAAATATTATTCTTGTCACATCTTCAAATTTTGAGTGTAACTATCTTCATTTTGTCATGAACATAAAAAATTTCTAATTTAAAAGAAAGTGGCATCTTTTAAAGGCCATTTTTGTGTCACAACTTTGTTCACTTACCCAAGTACACCTATGGTTACGAGGTGTAAATTGAGTAAGGATTATGAATCTACTATGATAAATCAAACCTTGTATAGGTCAATTATTGGTAGTTTGATGTATGTAACTTCATCTAGACTGGACATAATGCAAGTAGTAGGGATGGTAGCTAGGTTTTAGGTAGCACATAAGGAAACTCATGTCAAGGTAGTAAAAAGTATATTTAGATATATTAAGGCTACAATGAATTTTGGTGTGTGGTATCGTAAGAGAGAATATATTGCATTGAGTGCATACACAGATATAGACTAGTTTGGAAGTATATATGACCGAAAGAGTACAAGTGGTGGAGCTCTCTTTCTTGGTGACAATCTTGTATCTTGGTTGAGTAAGATGCGGGATTCAGTATCCTTATCTATAATAGAATTGAAGTAAATGTAGTAGTTTCTTTTTGTGCCACACTTAGGTGTTATGGATGGAGTAGAACCTAAAGGAGATGAAAATAGAGCTTGATGAGCCCATATTTCCATTCTTTGTGACAATACTAGTGTTATAAATATTTCCAAGAATCTAGCATGATGCATTCAAGGACAAAAAATATTGCAATTTAAAATATAAAAAGAGATTAAGTTGGAGTATATTTTTCAACCTAGTATATCACATTAGAATTTAAAATCCCATGCTCTTAAATTTTACTTCCTATAATTTGAGGGTTATCTCATCATTCTATGTGCTAATTACCTAGAATTGAGTAATTACACTCATGCATCTATAGATAGTCTTATGTCATTAGGTCCCATAATATATTATGGAAAATTCATATCTATTAGACACAAGAGTGTTAAATCAACATTAAATTCTAGTAGTATGTAAGATCATACATATATGAGCCAAAAATGAAGTTTTTTATGAAATATTATGTTCTAGGATATATTTATTATAAATATCATCATACAACTAATTAGAAATATACTAGGCTATGGTTGGAAATACAAAATAGAATTTTAACTAAGATAGCTTTATTTCTAATACTTTGAAGTTATAACACATGGTTTTGGTATATTGTGATGTAATCATGGCGTATGAGGAATTATTGAGATCTTCATAATAATTAGATTATGTAAACTAAGGATATGAGCTATGAAAATGCTATTAAAATTTAATTAATGGTAAACCATAATGTTTTTTGAAACAAGACTAAAATCATGATTTTTGACACATCAACACATTGGTACAAAACTCTATTTATTTTCAAAAAGTCAAGTATATAAAAAGTACTATATATTAACTAGTTGGAAAAATAAAAAGATGTAAAACTTTGATTGTCATAATTTTATTCCTTTTGTGCATCATGGGGTAAATAATTGATGATGTGTGAATCAATGTGAAGTTTAACATATATGACATGGTGAATTAAATCATCTACCAAGGAAATTTTAGAAAGGATAATATTGGGAAATAAACACAATTAATTTTATCCAAATTATGGAAATCAATGTGATGTGTAACCTATAGTGTAAGTTACATTAGTTTACTCCTTATTTAAATGCTAAAAAAACATATTACCATGACCATAATTTGCAATATATTGAATTACATAGCATGATCTCATATAATTTTGTATTCATACTAGACAAAACCTAGAAACCTTAACTTCATAAAGGAAAACTACACCCATGGGATCAAGCCTCTACAATGAATAAGATAACCCAAAATAATGAAGTGACAGTTCCCTCCATTAATTTTTGTTGATTTGTCCCGAACATGAGGTGAAAAATGTGAATGTGACTAAAGAGATATTGTTTTTTCATATTTTCTAATTGTTCCCTATGAAGGAATATCTTGAGTGGTTTTGGTCTTCAAGGTTCAACTAAATTGATTAGGAGATCTATTTATCCTTCCATACTAGTGTGTCTTGATAATAGGTGTGGGCATACTTGGTTTATAAATTTTTGGAGGTTTCATCAAATCTCTACTAATAGAAATTATTTATTTTCATCCTTAATGGTTATCAACAAGGAATTAGAAGCTGGTTTAGAGATAAAGTATAATGTAAGAGTAAAATACTCATTTCTTTGGTTTGGGTCTTTTCACTAGAATAAAGTATTAAGTAGATTAATTTATATATCACCTTCTTTAGAAAGTGAAGAGATCCTTCTTGATAATGCAAAGATTCTTTGAGATCTTTGGTAGGATCAACTTCTAATGTATCGATAATTTTTTTTTGGGTTAGATAGAATACAAAAATTCAAGTTCATATCATATATAAAGCCCTATCATAAATGAGAAAACTTAAGGGTTCAACTAGCATGTGGATTTTAGAGAGGCTTGATTGGTAACTTAAATATCTTGGATCTAGTGCAACATCTCCAAAATAATATTATGCATACATTAGTCGTTGGAAAATTTAAAGACTGTTTGGTCTTTTTTTCACTCTTTTAATGAAACAAAATAAATTTCCCCACGTGAGGTTCATAGCACTAACAAGTATTAGGCCATGGGGGCCATGGGGTTCCTTGGTGTAGTTTATCTAGTTGTGGGAGAGTGCTAATAGAGGATGGGGAATAACATAATATGCTATAAGGCTATTATATATTATCTACCAATAATGCCAATGTTGTTATATCATCATAGACTTTAAGGATAAACATTGTTATTCACATTCCCTAATAAAAAAAAATTATTAAAAAATTATTTTAAATCCATGTATGGAAGTTGTCACACATGTGGGATTAATAGCAATAATAATATAATTGATTATGTTGAGAGATATAACAACAATGATAGCAAGGGGTGGATTGCAATGGTATGAATTGTTCACTGAAGCCCTAAACTTGATGGCCTTTTACAACTCAAATTAACACTTATCATCTACAAATGAAATTATTAATTGATGAATAGAGGATTTATAAAATAAACTTAAAATAATATTGAAACAAAAATATCACAAAAAAATAGAAAGAATCCGGCAACAAAGAGGGAAAAAGAATTCAAAAATTATTGATAGTAATGATTAAATATTTTGAAACAAAATAAGTCAAAATTATTGTATTTGATATGGTTTTATTCACTTAGTTGTAGTATATAAAATAACTCTTGATTAAATAAACAATCATAGTTAGTTAAATACATCTTTTAAAAAATATTGAGAAATATCAATTTCACTATTGCCTGCATGGTGCACTATTTAGGTTTGACATTGTTGTTATTGTCACCAAAATTCAAACCTTTACAAAGTTATTGAGATCATGAATCTTTACCCTTCTCAGATTATTGAACTTGTAAATTTAAACAAATTACATAATGTAGGAGAAATGGTCCCTCTATGCCCTCCACCAATATAAAACATATCTAAATAATCTCATAACAATTAAAGATAAAAAAATAAATACCCATATATCTTATGTAAAAATTCAAAAGTGAAGCTAGTATCTTTATCTAATGAATATATTATATTTTAAATATCGATATTGAAACCTAAAAACTCTAAGATATAATAAAACAACAAAGGTGAACTAAAATTCCTAAAGGGTGGTAGTAAGTCAAAGCACACACCTTTTCAAACAATCAAACGCTTATTTAAATAATATAAAAATTAACAATTAAAAAAGTAGGTCCTAAGTAAGGGCTAATAAATGGATTATTATTCATATTTCAATAGTGTTAATCAATGAAAATAAATAGACTTGTTAAAATGAAGATTTTGAATCTGATCTGTTATTTAAAATCAGCTGAATAATAATTGATACAACAGAAAGAAAACTACTAACATATATTATTCAATGAAATTGAATTATTTATAGAAGAAACATACAATTGTTATCAGAGAAATATCATTACTCAGTAATTAGTATGGTCAAGAAATTCTGAATTATTTCTGAAAGGGTAAATATTTTGGATATTTAATTGTCTTTTCTTTAATAATATCAGATTTCCACAATTCATATTATTGATCTGTATTGCACTAACTATTTCTTAAAGAGCATTTTACTCTTTATGCTCTCTTCTATTCTGATGATGGATCACAGAGTGTGATCCGAAATATTGATGCAAAAATACACACAATCTAATCCAGAAACACTCAACTACATTCTTCATGGATTGTGGAAATCTATTATCACTAAAGACCATATATTTTAAGAATTTGCAACCCTTAAAAATAACAAAAAAAAAAAAGATTTTAAAAAGCTTAACCTTTACTACTTTTTTTCTTGCACTTCTCATGCAGATCCGTGTCTCAAAACCGCAGAGTCAGCAGCCAGACTAATAAGCTTCTATTGGGAAGTTCTCTCCACAAGTTTGAGATTAGAGAAGACATTCAGTGATAATCATGGAGCACAATCCTCTTAAAACGAGCTTCGGTCAAAATCCAAGAAACCCTTTTATTACATTTCAACACTATAATCCATTCAATCAAACCTTTCAAGGACAATATTTTACAGTGGGAAAAAATCTCCTGTACAACAACAGTGAACTCTCTACATAAACGAGGTATTTGGTAATAATCTTCACTCTTTTCTGTTTATATTTGAAAACCCAATAACATTTAAGAAGCAAGCTTTTAGATTCAACTGAATCTGTTTTTATTGATTCAACTGAATTTTTTTTTTTATGGATCACACTCAGTGATCCAATAACATTTACTTATATTTTGTGGGAAGCTCAGTAAACTAAACTGGCTCTTGTAAGATTATTCCAGGGGATGTTAGCACTTCTTCCATTATCTCCCGCCCAGATATGGTGTTGAAGATAAGATCGCCTTATGTAAGAGTCCCGCATATCCTCAGCAGTCCTCAGGAGACAGGAGAAGAGTCTGCGAGCTAGAAGAGAAAGCTGCCTGAGCATTAATGGTATGTTTCTGGTGGAGGAAGGAATGTATGGAACTGAAGAATACAACATATCTAAAACACACAGCATTTTTCAAATCCTTGATCTCTCTGTGCTATGTAATGTCAATTTCACTCTACTTAAATATTATCAGATTTAAGAGTCAAACACTAATTTTATACTTATCTACCCTAAAACGTAATGAATATTAGTCAAAACTAAACTTTGATTATTGATCTGAATAATGTTTAGAAATAAACCATAGATTTCCTCACACCTTGGGCGCCAGTTGAATATGAAGAAAGTTAATGTATATTTCAATCAGGCACGGCAAGCAAGATTGGCTCAGGATAATTAGTTTCCAATCTTTCTAGATGATCTGACAATCTCAAATGCTTATTTCTAAATGCATGGTCCCACAAACTGACAAGTACCAATGAGTTTCAGATTACATGGAATATATAAGCATTGATTCAAGGAAAATATGGACATAATTTGAACAGAAGGGTCTATTCCTAGCTTTTGCGTTTATGACGGTGAATAATTGCTGTCCTTCGCCATAAACGAGCTTGACTTTCTTGATTCCCAGTGCCCACATGTGACTTTTTCATTTCATTATAAATTTATGTCATAATCTTTTATTTATTGACGTGGTTATATATGTTGTTGTATTCTTCATAAAATATTAAATGATAAAAAATTAATAATAAATTCATTTTAGCAAATAATTGCTGTAGTATTTTAACCTAATTAATCATATTTCTGTTATATTCTACCTTAAGGATTTATTTAAATCCCCATTTCTTCCTCAAGAATTAAATAAATTATTTATTTATTTAATTTATATATTTCATTCATTTTTTATTAAGCAGGTTAATTCATTTAATCCTCTAGTTATCCACTTGCACATCCCTAATTTTAGTCAAATCCTCCACATCCCCACTTGTGTGCGAAGGCATGGGCATTTTGTACACAATGCATGGGCCTTTGTACTTATGACATGGCATTGGTACCATGTCACATAGGTCAAATCCTTGCCCATGCCCCCAAATCTAATTTTTAACTCCTTCAAAGGTACTCTTAAGTACCTCTTCCATCTCATCCCTCCACTTCCTCTGAGGAGAATATCCACTCTTAATTCTCCTTTTAATCCTTCTCCCTCCATCTCCTCCAACCACATAAGGACATGTGTCTTCCTTCCATCACCCCATGGCTCTCAACCAATTTGAGTAATTAAGTTCATATTTCAATCCTATCCATCCTTTGATTTCTCCAAAATTTTGTAATTGAAGACCACCCAATTCATTTTATCAATCATCTCACATGCAACCTTATGTTTCTAGCAAGAGTAGTCACATCCAACCGTCTATGAGTGCATCCATCTCATGTTGGTGCAACAAGGGTTGTTTTTCATTGAGTCTTTCATATTTTTTTTATCAATGTTTGGTAACTTTTATGCTTAATCTTGAGTGTTGCATTTATTTCAAGTACAATGAGTTAATATCATTTTATCTTGTTCTAGTAGGTTCAAAATTGCATTTACACATCTTTGGCATACCTAATGATACCCACCTCTCTTTTTGGTAAATGGAAAAACTTTTTTCCTTTAGTTTTGTCATGTGCAGATCACAATTGGGTGGCCATGTTCCTATTGGACAACTTTGTGACCTATAAAGACAATTTTGTGTGGTGGCTATGAACATGTCTTTTGGCATCTTTCAATTAGGTTTCTTTTACAGAGGGCTAACTTTGTAGGGTGTTATGCTAGGAAAAATTAGTTGTGATCCTTCAAAATTCTTGAAAATACCCATTTTTTATTGCAATATTCTAATATTTGACTATAATATTATGTTTTATTGATCTCAACCTAATTAGGTGGTTATAATTTGTTTCTTTGGGTGGTTCCATAATTATACTATAAGGAACTCTCTTCATTTTAAAAAAGTTTATTTCCTACAATTCTATCAAAAAACTTCTTTGTATGCTAATAAAATTTGGTTTTTTGGGCCCATATATTGCCCAAAATACCTCTTGGCACAACAAAGCCAATGTAAATCAACTTTCAACTAACCTAACTTCATTTTTTATGCAATAACTCATAACTAAGTGGGCCTATTCTAGTTGGGAATTTGTGTGACCTATCAAGATGTTTGTGTGACATACTAGGGTAAAAATTTCAATCTTTAAGATTTTAAGTGGTTATGCCAATGGTGAGGTAGTTCTACTCTTTGTTTTGGTGATTGTGTTCCTTCCAAATTTCTAGAAAAAATTATTTTATTTTGAGATACTAACCTACGAACATTCAAGTTGTTTATGGTGTTTATCTAAATACTTTACCTTGCATCTTACATGCAATTTAAAGCAAATTTCCCAAACAACTAATGGTTTTCTTGTGAAATAAAGGAGGGGTTACAATTTATTCAAACAAGAATAAATAAAAAGAAGGGGGATCAAATATCCCTATCAAGTTCCAATAAGTGATCTAATTGTTGATCCAAACCTAGAGGTAATTGACCCTTATCCACAATATTCTAGTTTTTCATTTGATCATAAGCCCATTTGGACAAATAATTTGCTACACCATTTCACTCCCTAGGGATATGAGTGAAAGTAACATAATCCAAAGAAGAACACAAATTAAGAATCTATTTAACCACCAACTAACAACCTCAAAATGTTGTTGAGTCAACAAATGCACCACCACCTACAAATTTGATTCACAAATGAGCCTTCTCCATCCCACAGCACAAGAACACTCCACAACAAATAGAATAGTGCTCAAGAGCATCCATCAAATTATTAGTATGATGACCATTATAAACAAAAAAAATAAACTGAACAGTCCCCAAGCTATCTCTACCAACTCCACCAATGCAGTGGAGGAATCCACCAACATGTTTTGATTTTCAGAATGCCTTGTAGTGGAGGAATCTACCTCCCCACCCTATTTATCTTTTGAAAAGGGTGTATGTATCTATTTCTCATGAGTTGGCCATGTGGAGAAGGAAGATGGAGAGGGTTGTAGCAAATAAAATCACCACGATCCACAACCTCTGTCAAGTCATATTTTGGTGAAACAGTTTCCCCCAAAGAGTGGAGGATTTTCCACCACAAGTGGTGAGCCCCCAACAACACATCTTGAAAGATACGATGATTCCTCTCCAACCAAATATGCCAAATAATAAAAGAAGGGCCAAGAGTCCAAGCAACCTAGAAATAAAAGATTTTTTGATCAGGGCCTTGCCCCATTAAACATAAAAATCATCCAAAGAAGAGACATGCCAACAAGCTTGATTCCACACCTACCACCAATAGTGCTAAATATGTTTAGTGAAGGAACATTGGAAAAAGAGATGAGAGACAATTTCTTCACTATCACGACACAACACACACATCAAGGGGCCCTAAAAACCATGCTTGCATAAATTATCCCAAGTAAGAGACAGATTGTTGACCGTCAACCACATGAAAAATTGCACTTGGGAAATGAAAACTTGTACCAAACTTTCTTCCACCAAGAAATCTGATTGCCCCCAAAAATTTTCCGTACTAGGTCAACATAACTAGTAGAAACAAAAAACTTTCAAGACAAATCACTGCTTTCCCATGCCAAAATATCATTCCCAACAAAGGTAGTACACTCACAAGACTCCATAATCTGTGTTAGCTCTACCCTATCCTCCTCAGTTCCTCTTGGAGCCCATTCAGAAGGATGTTTCCAACAAAAATGAATAATCAATCCATAATTATGGGAAATCTTATAATGGTCAACAGTATCCAAATCAACAACGGTAAAAGTATCACAAAGGGGTTGAAGGTGAGGATGAGTAGAAAAGATAGAAGGATGACCATCCTACGAATCCAGCCAAAAAAGAGTTTGGGATCCTATATGACAGATCTAGAAGAGATCATTCTTTACCAATTGAGCCCCCATTTTCATAGTATTCCAAATCATAAAACCACTTCCAACCAAAGGAAGTGGTGTAAGTGGGGTTGGATGGAATACTCACTATTCCATGATCTGGGTCTCACCTTGGAAATCCCCTTTGGTGGCACTCCCACCAACTCAACCTATAGTTCCTATCTCAAATGTAGGTGCCCCTGGTTCTACTAGCCATCCCCACTTCCATCCATGTCACACAACCCAACCAAAACTTGGTGCTTTGCCACTGTTTCACCCTTGACCCTTAATCTTCCCTAAAGGCCAAACACTCTCAACTCTCAGCTAGATCCTTACAGGGGAGTAGAGATGTGAAATCATGCTTCTTAGCATCCTATTAGGGTTTTTGAACAACCACTAGGCTCCATTTCTCCATCGCTCCCTCCAAACCCTCACCTAGGGTTAAAAAGGCTACAAACCTAGAGCCCCTAACTCGAGAAAAGTGGATGTTTCTCAAAACTTTCCCAAAGTACCCCAAAACTTCCCTCTGGTTTCTTGGTCCTGATACCAAGCTCTTCAAGATTTTCAAGGTCCTAGTCCTTGTCTTTCCGTACACAGGCTCATTCATCAATTTAGCAAATATAGGGTCTTTTTGTCAACTCTTGGCCACCCGGGTGAACTATCATGGAGTTCTTCCATCAAATGGATTGGTGTAGCCTCTTAACTATTACCAAACCTTTTTAGGGCCTCCTTCCACCTTTCTACCATGGGTTTTAGCATGGAGAGGTCTTCCCTGTAAGTGAGGTGCTTCACACCCCTTGACTTTCCGAGTCGAGCACTGTTTAGCTCGCCTAGGAAAGGTCTTCTTTCATGCACACTTGACCCCTAATGACTCCTAACACTACTAAAAGTATAGGCATGGAGCCTAGCCACTATTTGCAAGAGCCCATACACCAGGTACAGGGAAAAGGTGGTCTAGAACTCCATTTATTGCAGCTTGCCAGGCAGAATAACCAAAAATAAGAACCTAGAGAACTGAAATCAGAAAATTGAACAATGAAACAACAAGTTATTGACCAACCAACACTTTGAGATCAACTAAAATACATTCCACATGTATGCCAATTCCTGGTTATGCCATTAACACACTGCCAAGATCTCAAACACAAAAAATATAGCAATTACTCCTACTGTTCTTCTTTCTCCTTCATGAAAAATGCAAAATTAAAAAACTTCAAATGCCTTCCAACCTTTCACACAGGTCGAGGCAATCCTTAAATAGGTTTCCCAAAGTGGTTATAACCTCGTTGGTCGTACATGTTAGTTACAAGGTGGCAAAAGTGCAAAATGTTCCATTTTGCCACCTTTGCCAATTCCCTAGAAACTAACAAATTGGATATCTAAACTTCTATCCTTTGCCACTCCTGATATCTTCTGACCAAGACATTTTTAAGTCTCTTCCACAATTTCAATGGTCAACATGACCTTATCACATTTAAAACAAAACTTAACAAAGCTTTCCTATTCCTAGTGTTTCCTAGGTGTTCTTCTAGGTGCTCCAGCACCATTCTCCCCCTCTCTACCAAAAACTAAAGAATGTAAGGAGAGATCAGTGACTTATTAATTCTATGCTTCTTTAACTAGCCCTATTGTACCCATGTAGCATCAGATTCAAGCTTGTTCTTCCATTTGATAAGGTGTTCCATGTACACCTTCTTCCTTGTAGACTTTTGTACTCTTGACTCCAAGATCCTTTTTGCCTGAAGTTTTTCTTGAATAGGTAATGCTATGTTACTAAAATCTTTGAAAACCTCTCTACTATTCTGATCTATCTCTTGGACTGATCCCTTGTACTTGATCAAATCTGCAACATTGAAAACTGGTGAAATTCCCAAGTCAGAAAGTAACTCCACCTTGTATGCATTCTTCCCATACTTGAATACTATCTTGCATGGTCCTACTCTTTTCATTTGCAACTTGGTTTCCATTCCCTTCTATAACCTTGATTTGTTAAGGTGAACCATGACAAAGTCCCCCACTGCAAATTGTACATCTTTCCTTGACATGTCTACTTTATCCTTCAATTTTTGAGTAGCCTCAGTGACTGTCCTCTTTACCTGCTCCTGAATCTCTTTCATGGTGTGAGTGAAGTCTTCAGCATGTCCACTCCTATTCTCCATGGTTCCTAGATCCCTGAGCTCACAAATTCCTCTTGGGTACATCCCATACACAACCTCAAAAGAACTCTTCCCTGTGGTCCGGTTGACACTATCATTATAGGCATACTCAACTTGGGAGATGACCATATCCCATGTCTATCCATATTCCTTTGTTAGGAACCTAAGAAGATTACCCAACACCCTATTAACCACCTCTATTTGACCATCGGTCTGAGGATGGTAAGCTGATCCAAATGACAAGCTGGTACCCAATCTATTCCATAGAGTCTTCCAAAAATGACTCATGAACTTAACATCCCTGTCTGAAACAATGCTTAAAGGTAAGCCATGAATCCTTACAACCTCCTTACAAAAAAGATGAGCTATGTAGCTAGCATCATGAGTGGTTTTGCAAGGAATAAAGTGAGTCATTTTGCTAAATTTGTCCACCACTACATACACACTGTCAAAACCAGTTTTGGTCTTAGGGAGTCCTACCACAAAATCCATGCTCACACACTCCCATGGTCTGTTAGGAATGGGTAGGGGTTGATAAAAACCAGCATTAATAGATCCTCCCTTAGCTTTCATACATACAACACATTGTTCCACATACTTTCTAACATCTTTTTCCAACTTAGGCCAATAGTAGAACCTTTGTACTAGTTCCAAAGTCTTGTTGATGCCAAAATGTCCACTAAGACTGCCATTATGCTTCTCTTGAATGAGGTTTTCTCTCATTGACCCTCTTAAAACACATAACTGATTCCCTTTACACAATAATCCACTTTGCAATGTATACTCAGCATATTGACTATGAAAATGATTCTCAAAGTCTAAACATACCTTATAGGCTTCTGAGAAATATTCATCCTCTCCATAGAGATCTTTAAATCTTTCAATCCCTATGCTCTTCACTTGTATCTCTTGTACTGTCAACAACCTCGTGCTCAATGCATTTGCTACCTCATTCATCTACCCCTTCCTGTGCTTGATGGTGAAGGTAAAAGCTTGGATGTATTGCATCCATTTCAAATGCCTATTACTCAACTTCTCTTGAGTGTTGATATAGCTGAGTGCCTGATTGTCTGTAAAGACTACAAACTCCTGGGTAGAAGGTAATGTCTCCACTTCCTAAGTGACTGAACCAAAGCATAAAGTTCTAAGTCATAAGTTGAATACTTCTTCTTTGCTTCATTGAGCTTCTCACTAAAGAAGGCTATAGGCCTACCCTCTTGACTTAACACTCCTCCTACTGCCACTCCACTAGCATCACATTCCACAGTGAACAACTTGTCAAAGCTAGGTAACAAGAGAATAGGTTGAGTTGCCACTTCTTGTTTAAATTTCTCAAACCCTTTCTCAGCTTCTTGTGTCCACTTAAACTTGGTTTTCAGACCACCTTTGATTGTATCTAGGATAGGTGCACAAATACCACTAAAGTTCCTTATGAATTTTCTATAGAATTGAGCCAATCCATGGAAACTTCTTACCTCAGTCCTTGTGGTTGGTGTAGGCCAGTTTAGGATTGCTTCCACCTTGATTGGATCCATCTTCAATGATCCTTTGGACACAACAAAACCCAAATATACAAGCTCTTGCTTAAAGAACTCACACTTCTCTAGATTGATTGCCAACTTCTCCTCTTGCAACCTTCTAAGAACCAACTCAACATGTTTCAAATGCTATTCTACTATCTTACTAAATATGAGGATTTCATCAAGGTATACCACCACAAATACTCTTGTGAAATCCTTGAGCACTTCATTCATGAGCCTCATGAATGTGCTAGGGGCATTGGAGAGACCAAATGGCATCACTCTCCATTCATATAACCCATCATTTGTCTTAAATGTTGTCTTCCATTCATCACCATCCTTAATTTTGATCTGATGGTATCCACTTTTGAGATCCAACTTGGTGTAATATTGAGCTCCTCCAAGACAATCCATTAAGTCTTCAATTCTAGGAATAGGGAACCTATACCTAATTGTGATTCTATTTATTTCTCTAGAATCAGTACATAACCTCCATTTGCCTCCCTTCTTGGTTGCCAAAACTACTGGTACTGCACATGGGTTGGTGCTCTTTTGAATCAATTTTTGATCCAACAACTCTTGCACTTGTCTGGCCACTTCCAAATTCCGATCCGGTGTAAGCTTATATGCTACTTTGTTAGGTAATGATGCTCCACGTATGAAGTCAATCTAATGACTAATAGCTCTTTTAGGAGGTAAAGTTGCAAGTGTACCATCACTTACTATGTCTTTATACTTTTCAAGCAAATTCTGGACTGCCTCGGGTATGACTGGTTTTTCAGTCTTATCTTCCTCCTTGGACTACAACAATACTACATATCCTTCTCCACCTTCATCTAGGGTGTTGAGGAACTCTTTTCCACTACTTAGTAGAACACTTGGTGTCTTTGCCTGTCCTTCATCCTCTTCTAACAGTGACTGCAATTTAAAAGTATTTCCATCCTTCTTAAATGAGATTGTGTTCTCCTTTCCATCATACATGGCACTCCTATCATATTGCCATGGTCTACCCAATAGTAGATGACATGCATCCATGGGTAAAACATCACAAACTAACTTTTCCTTGTACCCTCCAATGGGAAACTCCATTGTTACTTGCTTATTCACTAAAACACTTTTCCCTTTGTTAAGCCATGTGACCTTGTAGGGGTTGGTGTTGGGTTACTGCCTCCTCTAAGATAATATTGTCTGTTGAACCTGAGTCTACTATGACCTTGCATACTTTACCAAGTATCTTGCACCTTACCCTAAATAGAGCTCTCCTTTGTTTTGGTTCTTTTTTGACCGGTTGTCTGGTCAAGACTCTCTAAACATCAGACTCTCTCCCATCTCATATTCAATATGACTAACCTCAGTTGACTTAGGACTCATGGTGTCCTCTTTTTCATAATCCACTCTCTTCTCATTGCTTGATGAAGATGCTTTCTCCGGGCACCTATAGGCTGGGTGTCCAACTTGGCCACAATGGTAGCATTTCATGTTTACAAAATAGGAATTGCTCCTGCTTGCTCCTCTTCCTCTAGGGGATCCTCCTTGAGAACCTCTACCTCTGTTATACCCTCCTCTAGAAGGTGTTTCATTGCCATGATCTGTGGATTTGAACTCTCCTTGGTTTCTTTAGTCATTGCCTCTACCTCGGTAGCCACCCCTTTTCCCTCTTTGATCTCTTTGTTCCCTACCTTTACCTCTGCCTTTAGAATTGGAGTCTTGCTTCTTTTTCAACTTCTCCCCCACCTTAAAAGCCATTTGAAAACAACCATGGAGATTGGTGAGTGTAAAGAGACTCAACTCTTCTTGGATGTTCCATTTGAGGCCATTTAGATACCTCGCCACCTTGATGCTTTCCACTTCTTGCACCCTAGACCTAAGGCTTAGTTTTTGGAACTCCTCAGTGTAGGCAGCTACATCTAGGTCTCTTTGCCTAAGATTTTTCCTTTTCTTATGCAATTGGACCTCATAGTCTTCAGGTAGGTAATACTCCTTCACTTTAGCCACCATAGCTTTCCAACTAGAAATGTGTCTCTTGCCTTCATTCTCCCTTTCTTCTTGTAGGAACTTCCACCAAGTTAGTGCTTGTCCCCTTAGTCTTGATTTTTCTATGTTCACCTTATGTGCCTCAGTCACTCCATCACACTCAAAGTGATTCTCCATTCCTTCTATCCACTCCATGACCAACTCTGCATACATTCTACCTGTGAAGATGGGAATGCCTTCTAATGCTTTACCACTGAAAGCCTTCAACGCCTTGAGGAAGGGTTCCTCCTCAACCTGATCTTCACCCTTGTCTCTAACCACTACTAGTTGTACCTTCATCTTTCCTGCAACCTCTACCACTTCTTCTAACTTCTACTTCATCTCTTCAACTATCTCTTCAAGTTGCCTGTTCTTCTCTTGTTGCTCTGTCAGATCCCTTCCTAATTCAGCATTGGTCACCATGGTGTTGGAACCACTTGATTCAACCTCTGACATATAATTCACTATCCCAAACCTTTCACTGCACTGATACCAATCTGGTGTAAGTGGGGTTGGATGGAACACTCATTGTTCCATGCTCTGGGTCTCACCTTGGCAATCCCCTTTAGTGACACTCCCACCAACTCAACCTATAGGTCCTATCTCAAATTTAGGTACCCCTGGTTCTACTAGCCATCCCCACTTCCATCCATGTCACACAACCAACCAAAACATGGTGCTTTGCCACTGTTTCACCCTTGACCCTTAATCTTCCCTAAAGGCCAAACACTCTCAACTCTCAGCTAGATCCTTGCAGGGGAGTAGAGATGTGAAATCATGCTTCTTAGCATCCTATTAGGGTTGTTGAACAACCACTAGGCTCCATTTCTCCATCGCTCCCTCCAAACCCTCACCTAGGGTTAAAAAGGCTACAAACCTTGAGCCCCTAACCCAAGAAAAGTGGATGTTTCTCAAAACTTTCCCAAAGTACCCCAAAACTTCCCTCTAGTTTCTTGGTCCTGATACCAAGCTCTTCAAGATTTTCAAGGTCTTAGTGCTTGTCTTTCCGTACACAGGCTCATTCATCAATTTAGCAAATATAGGGTCT
Organism: Sequoiadendron giganteum; assembly: GCA_007115665.2. Lineage (NCBI taxonomy): Eukaryota > Viridiplantae > Streptophyta > Pinopsida > Cupressales > Cupressaceae > Sequoiadendron > Sequoiadendron giganteum. The sequence continues at coordinate 27,619,708 of CM021104.1, forward strand.
TTTTGTCAACTCTTGGCCACTCGGGTGAACTGTCATGGAGTTCTTCCATCAAATGGATTGGTGTAGCCTCTTAACTATTACCAAACCTTTGTAGGGCCTCCTTCCACCTTTCTACTATAGGGTTTAGCATGGAGAGGTCTTCCCTGCAAGTGAGGTGCTTCACACCCCTTGACTTTCCTAGTTGGGCATTGTTTAGCTCGCCTAGGAAAGGTCTTCTTTTATGCACACTTGACCCCTAATGACTCCTAACACTACTAAAAGTATAGGCATGGAGCCTAGCCACTATTTCCAAGAGCCCATACACCAGGTATAGGGAAAAGGTGGTCTAGAACTCCATTTATTGCAGCTTGCCATGCAGAATAACCAAAAACAAGAACCTAGAGAACTAAAATCAAAAACTTGAACAATGAAACAACCAGTTATTGACCAACCAACACTTTGAGATCAAGTAAACTACATTCCACACATATGCCAATGCCTGGTTATGCCATTAACACACTGCCAAGATCTCAAACACAGAAAATTAAGCAATTACTCCTACTGTTCTTCTTTCTCCTTCATGAAAAATGCAAAATTAAAAAACTTCAAATGCCTTCCAACCTTTCACACAGGTCGAGGCAATCCTTAAATAGGTTTCCCAAAGTGGTTATGACCTCCTTGGTCATACATGTTAGTTACAAGCTGGAAAAAGTGTAAAATGTTCCATTTTGCCAACTTTGCCAATTCCCTAGAAACTAACAAATTGGATATCTAAACCTCTATCCTTTGCCACTCCTGATATCTCCTAACCAAGACATTTTTAAGTCTCTTCCACAATTTCAATAGTCAACATGACCTTATTACATTTAAAACAAAACTTAACAAAGCTTTCCTATTCTTAGTGTTTCCTAGGTGTTCTTCTAGGTGCTCCTGCACCATGAAGTCTGAGAACATCAAACACATTAAAATCTTTAAGATACTTATGGGTGAGAATACAGGCCCAAAGTTGATTCTGGCTAGAACACTAACACCAATATAACTTAGCAACAAGAAATTTACCATTCAAAATAGCAGATCATAAACCAAGGCCACCCTCTTCCTTGGGTCTGCACACAGTTTCCCACTTAACAAGGCTCCATTTAGGAGTCGAGAAATTACCACTCCAAATAAATTGCCGAGAGAGGGCATCAAATTATCGAAGAAAATACATGGGAGCAACTTGAACAAAACACTTGTAGATAGGAAGAGATTGAATAACATACTTTAGAAGAGTCAAAAAAGTTGTACTAGGTAACCAACGGTGAGTCTAATGGTTAACCTTCTGACACAACTTATCAAGTAGAATCTACCAAGAGGACCTGGGATGTTTACCAATAGTAAGAGGAATGCCCAAATAAACAAAGGGAAGAGACCCTGTCTGAAACAACAGAATGTTATCAGTACGTCTCTTAATAGCTTGAGGAGTGTTAAAGAAAAAAATGGAGGATTTATGCTCATTAACTTTCTGACCTGAACTAACAATTGAAATATCCAAGGCTTGCATAGAATATTTTTCTTCCCGAAGATGAGCCAATCCCATAAGAGTAGTTTCATCCACAAATTGGAGATGTGAGAACCAAGACAAACCATTTCCCCATTGCCACCCATGAATCAAGCCTTGATAAGCATGAAACTTTAGAAAGCGGTCCAGAACCTCAACCATAATAATAAACAAGTAAGGGGAGAGAGGATCCCATTAGCGAAGGCCTCTATAAGCACCATAAGGATCTAAAGGTTCTCCATTCACAATAATTGAGAAATATGAAGAAGTAACACAACTCATAGTCCAACTCACCCAATCCAGACTAAAACCAAAAGCTAAGAGAATTTTTTGAAGAAAACTCAATTTGACTCTATCAAAAGCCTTGGCCATGTCTAATTTGATGAACATAAATCTCTCCTTTGAAGTTTCCATGGAATGAATAATCTCGAAAGCCACACCCTCCATCCAAAATTTATTTTCCAACCACAAAAGCCCTTGTTATTCAGCGATCACAGTAGGAAAGCAAGTTTTGAGCCTCGATGCAATTGATTTAGTGATAAACTTATACACTGCATTACAAAGAGAAATAGGTCAAAAAAATTCAAGCTTATCAGCACCTTCCTTTTTGGGAATGAGGACCAAGAAGGTAGAATTCAAGGTGCAAAGCATTTGCTTACTATGAAGAGATTCTTGAACAACCTGCAACAGATCTAGATTAATAATATCCCAAAAATCTTGAAAAAAAATTTAGCAGGAAAACCATCCAGGTCTAGAGCTTTACCTTTGTTCGTCCCAAACACAACCTCCTCTAAATTAGGCAGTGGAATTAGAGAAATGAGAGAATAATTCATTGCATTAGTGATCAGAGAGTGAATTAAAGAAAGGATCAAATGCTCCTCCTCAACAATATGAGGGGAATCTTCAACAAAAATAGCAGAGTAAAACTGGCAAGCCTCACAAGACATAAAGGACAAAGAATAAATTTGAAGTCCTTCAAAAGTAACCAAAGAAGAAATGTACCCCTTATTACGATGAACCTAAATAGAATGATGAAAGAAAGCATTATTCCTATCCCCTTTGTGGAGCCAATAAATACACGCCTTCCATTTCCAAAAAAAAATCCTCACAAAGCTCCCACTCTTCCACATTTCACACTTCTTGGGATTCATCTCTTCTTAGAGCATCCTAGAAACCACTATCCTCAATTCGGCAAGTAATCAAAACTAGACGGTCCTGAGCATTCCTCTTCTTGGACTTAGGGTTACCAAAACATAACGTATTCCATCTCTTAAGGTGATATTTGACATATTAAAGTTTCTTAACAAAGAAATATATAGTTGTGCCACAAGCAGGGTCTCCCTCTCTCCACCACTTTTCCAATAAGTCATACAGAGAAGAATCTCGAAGCCACATAGACTGAAATTTAAAGGGATGATTCTTTGGAACAACAAAAGAAGAAGCATAAATTTAATTGGCCAATGATCAAAACCTCTCCAGTTCAAAATTTCTGAACTAGTAACCAAGCCACCACCAACCCAAAAATCATCCCTTACTAACCCTATCCCTTAGCGCTAGTTTTAACTAGCATAAAACCATCCTTATCTTTACCTGAATCAGCCTCCCTCATGGAAGCTTTCCCCTTGTCCTCTTTACCCACATGCATAACTGAAGAAGAAAGGGAATTAGCAAAGTGAGAATCTTTATCAACCTTAGGGCATTGTCGCTGAAGATGGCCATACTCATGATAGATCCATCACCAAAAAGGAAGATTCATAATATAAATGTTGAATCCATGAAGAGGAGCCAAGACAAATCTCAAATGAATCCAGTAGGGGATTACTGAAATCAACCTCCACAAAAATTCAAGCAAAAGAAATCACCCTTTTGTTAAGGGTTTGTTGAGCAACTACAATAGGCTTCCCCAAAAGAGTAGCAATTCATTGTAAAATATCTTCTCTCTGAAACTCCAGGGGGAGCCATGGTAATCGAACCCAAATAGGAACCTACGAAGGCAACTCTCTAGCCAAATTAAAACCCATATGCCAGGGTTTAATAAACAACCCAACATGATTTTAGAACTATGGACCTCCTTCAAACACTCGATTTTGATCAACCATATTAGAAAAAATAATCAGAAAATAACTATTAGTAGTAAGCATAATCTCCATATCTCCTTCAATCTTCCATGAACACCGGATCCAAGCTTCCAATATAGACAAAGGAATATGAATACAAAGAAACTTGCAAATGAGATCATGTAGCTCCAATTCGAAATATCTTCAATAATTGACTCAAGAGAAACGACTAAAATCGATCGATCCTAGCTCTGAGGGCAACAACCATTTACTTTCACATTTTTGAACCCTCACTCACATAGTACATATTTATTCACTATGCATGCATTCCCAACGAAGAGCCATTATGAGTCTTATCACATCTAGCCATGACTAGGATGGAAGACATCGAAATCCCTGGCATGCAAAAACCTCCCCCCAAAAAAGACCACACAAGGAATCCCAACAATGAAAACTGCCAAGGGAGTCGATTAAATGAGGAAGATCAATCTCTATCGCACACCACAACCACTAAGGATGTTGACATCACACAAAAATCACACCCCGAAATGAACCTTTCCCCAAAATCCATTAAACACCCACCCCCAAACGTAGAATTACACCAAGAACATAGATTTGTAGAAGATTTAAACATGAAATGAGAATCAAAGAACATGCAAGCCTGACTATTAGAGGTCACGGATTACCATCATCCCACTAATGGTTTTCTTGTAGCTCTACTAGTCAAGGCCTTTATTTCTCACTAATATCTAAGTATATTATTCAAATTAGTGGAAATAAATTGTATTCTTTGTCTTGAGGGCCTATAGGATGAATGCCCTCCCCTCATATCCTTGGGTGAGCTTAGGGATCAAAATTCATATATCCTCTTCAATGTCTTTTTTTAGAACTAGGGACACTACTACCATGTATGCTCTCTCATCATTCTAGTTCACCAAGACTCATGAGGTGAAGGAAATAGGAGAGAATTTCCTAGTTCTATGCATATAAATAGGCCATGATTCACATAATAGCCATAGTGAGCTTGTAAATAGAATCCTAGGGCCATCAATCTCCATTTAGTGTGGTGTATGGGATATATGGATCACCCTTCAATCTAATCACAATGTACCTCTAGGTTATGACATATATTTCATGTTTGTGCTTCCTTTGTGGCTCTTGGGTAAGAGATTTCACATGTACATGACTATCCCTAGCTATCATTCATCTAGTAGATGCTATTAATGGTTAATTACATTATGGTCCCACACTAAGTGTCACACCCACCTAAATAATCATAGGTTGTTGTTCTGCTTTCTATTTTTCAATTATCAAAACTCACACAACCCTTTTAATCCAAATCCTTAAAATATAAACCATTTTCATGTTGATTAATTTTTATTGCTTTCAAACATTGTCAAGGTCAAGCTTCCCAATCCGCCTTGTCCCTATATATCTAATCCATCACCTTAATCATCCACCTTCTCTAACCATAATCCAAACCAAATCTAAGAACCTTAATCCCCCTTCCTATAAATTATTTCATCCTAATCATTTCCATTAAAAATATCCTTTAATACATTCTAATCCAAATCTAAATTCTCCCAATTTGATCCTCTTCTTCTAATCCTAATCAAATCTCATATTTCTCAATTATTTTCTTCTAATCCAATATTTATTAATCTTATACCAATCTATTTTCTTCTCTCTAGTCATCATCCAATAAAATCCCCTCAACCCCTATCTTCATTCTTAGTCATCCTTTCAAACCTTCATCCTATGTTTCTTTCATCACCATAAGGTCCTAGATCCACATCCTCCCTCCAAATCCCACCCAAAGCATACAAACCTATTTCAATTCATAAAAAATATCACACTATCGTTTCACATATTCATCTCCTATTTTAGTGGTTCCATTCCACATCCTCATCAGTTGAAAGGTGTCAAACTCTAAATCAATCGTATTGTTCATAAATAGGTGGTTATATGCATAAGATATATATTATAGATCAATATTCCCATTCAAAAAAAAGTTGTTACATACCATAATGAGGTGGTGCCATCCATAAGCCATTTTCGTAAATCAATGGTCTTATTCACAAATAAGTGGTTCAATACTATAACAAGGAAGTTATGTCCATAATAAATTTTTATAAATCAATAGTTTTGTATCATAAGGAGAGGTTTCTATCTATAAATCATTTTCATCCTCTGGTTGATCCATTAATGCATTGGTGTATGTTTCTTATGGTCTTAAGCAATTCTATTGCATTCTATGACTCTTTCATTTTAGGCATCCCCCAATCCAATTTATCTCATCCAATCTACTCAATCAACCTTTTCCCGATTTTGAGCTTAATCTAAAACCTAATATGAGTATTAGTAGATCAACTCCAAGATATTTGATATCCAAATAAATCTTAATATTTATCATAATTTCATCTAATCTATTCCACCTCTCCTTTAATGACCTCTTCCCATCAAATCTTATCTTTCATTCACAAATAACTCATCAAATCATCATCATTATATTTTAATTTTATGTGTCCCCTCCTAATAACCATCCCAACAATCCCACCCCTTTCAATGATGATGATAGTATTTTTTATCAAGACAAGTATGTAATTTATCCCCTTGATGTTGTCATTGTTGGAAATCTTTTCCTAATCTTCCACCACTCACCCATGCCTCTTGACCAAGAAATTAGTAGTATAAGTTATCCCATTATTCCTCCATTCAAATATATTCATCATTCTTAGCCTGCCTTTGACAAGGGAGATCCATTCTATCCCCCATCTGTATATAACTCTCATCCAACATTCATACATTTGTATTGTCCCCTAGTGATATGTCAACTTCAATATTTGAACAAAAAAACCTTCTTCCCTATCCATAATACAAATCCATTATCAAACTATCCAACAATCCATAATCCTTCAGTTAATCACAATCCTCCATTTAATTTTAATCCTTCAATACATAATCCTCCAATTAATCTTAATCCAACAATTCATAATCCTAATCATCCATCTAAGCCTAAAATATAAAATTTATTCATTCAATAATAATTCAAAGAACTCATGGCAAGGAAAACATCAAAAAATCAATATCCCAAATTTGTAGAATCATGTCAACCCACATCACTACCTAAGTTTATCATTTATGAGGTCACCATCCACCACTTCAAGAAATTAACAAATTTGTAGGGCCTTTAGAGTGAATTTGTTGGAAACCCTAATTTTATAGTAAGTCACTCAATTTTGTTCCAATTCCTATGAAATTTGGATTGTAGATGCTTCAATATGTTCTTCAAAAATCCTTTAAAAATTAGGAAAATTTTACCAAGATCAAAGAGATATGTATTTCACAAAATGACCTCTAAAATTGAAAAAAATATCTTGTCTTCATGGTGCTAAGATCATGCTATAATGCATCTTGTAATGAAATAAATTTCACAATAGAAGATATAATATGAATATTTTGAAAATACTTGATAATAGCTTAGAATAAAAAGCCACTTCGAGGGGACGAATCTCAAACTATCTCGAATGAGAACACAACCATTTCATGATTGAACAAGATTCACTATGTCTTATATATACCCTACTTTTTCCTAGGATATTACCCAGGCTAACCTAGATAACCTTACAGAAGCCTTAGGTTGGCGTAAATAACTAAATAACAATAATAGAATAATGATAATATGACCTAATTAAGAGTTAAGGTAGGCTAAGGTAGTCATAAGCTGACTACTTATAACCCTATCATACTCTAATATTAAAAGGGTGTAGCACATTATACAATAAATACAAAACTAAGGAAAGTAATTAGATTTTTTATTTATTTTTAAAATATGTATATATGTATGTAAGTATTACAATAACACCTATCAAAGAAAGAATTGTAGGAAAATGGCTTTGGATCGGGGTGAAAAATGGTAGCTCAAGGGTCAATTCTCTAGCAATGACAGACAATTATGTGGGCCTTCGAGCTATGGTAGAGAGTCATCGAACTTGTATAGGTTTGTGCATCATGAATACATTAAAAAATCCAACCAAGTTATGTCATGTGTTTTCAAAACCTTACTGGGCTCCTTTTTCCCCACAAAGGCATTTTTTTTGGGAGAGACAACGAAGACTTGAGATATGTGATGAAGATATTCAGTATTCTGAACCAGAAGCTCATCGAGGGGGTTTTTTTTCACGCCCCTATGAAGGTGATTTGCGCTTCCTGAACATATGATATAATGAGACAGAAAGAGACTACAGATCTTTGAAGGAGGATGGGAAGTAATTTCATTAGGATAGGCATCAGGTATGAGAAAAAAACAATTTTGCAAGAGAATAATAAGCGCAAGAGAGGTCCCTTCAATCCAAATGAGCCTGATATTAGACCCACAAAAGGCAAGGATAGAGTATATGATGCCCAGGACCAAAGAATTTATGCGACAAGAAACCTTACGGTGGATCTGGGCTACCAAAACAAGATGAAAAGTTTTAATCAAGGAGAGTTCAAATAAAACAAAACAAGATAATATTAATAAGAATCAAGCAAAGAAAGTGATTCAAAATGTGGAGATTCAAAAACAAGCACACAAGCCTAAAGGGCTTTCACATAGATGTGTTGGAAACCTCCTTGTAGGATTGCAAAGCAATTTGTCATCTAGGCCGACTTCCTTGGAGAAAGCTCAACCTCAATGTCAAAAAGGGATTCCTCAAAGGAGAAATGTGGTTCCTTCTTCAGATAAGCAAAAAAGTGTGCTAGCTCCCAAACATAGAAAAAGAGCTAAGAAGAAGTTAAAGAAGACCAAAAAGAAGTCAGTTCTACAATGGCAATGCAAAGAAAATCCAGGTGCTCTGGGCAGTAATCTGTTGGAAACAGGCAACAAGCATAAAGGAGAGCAGTTGCATAAGTTGGTAGAAATTACTTTTCTAGAGGAGATATTACTGCCACAAATTCAGGACCTATGTAATGAAGCTCTAATAGGTAAGTTTTGGCAACTTTCTCTTGATATTGACAAGTTGTAGGATTTAATCTTTGAGGAATGGGAAGGGGTCTCCAAAGTCTTTTAGCTAGATAAAGTAAGGGGAATCTTCATTGTCATTTTTCAAGAGAAGACTTAGAAAGATGCTATTGATAAAGTTAAATCATGGATCTATAAGTGGTTAGGTCTATATTTACAACCCTAGGTCCCCAATTTTAAGCTTGAGTTTCTAAAAGTTAAATTTGTCCCCTCCTGGATTCAAATGAAGGATCTCGCCCTAGAGTATAGAGAGCTGCCTCTAATTGAAGCTATGGAAAATAAGATAGGGAACTTTCTTAAACATGATAAATATTTTTTCAAATATCCCTCACAGCCAGTTAGGGTATGTGTCCTGCTAGATGTTGCAAAGGAAATCTCAGAGCACATCATTTTGAACTCTAAGTATGGGGTGTGGGATCAAAAGATCTTAGTTGAAACACCTGAGAATGTATGCTTCAATTGTCATGACATTGCTCACCCTAATTCACCTTGTCTGTTCATGGATGATTCAATGATTAATCCATAGGTTGAAGGGAGGCTTAATGGGGATGTTGGTCAAATAAGTAGCCCAAGTAATGGGAGAAGGGATATGTCAAATTTGGAATAGTCAACCAAGTTCATGAAAATAAGGGAGGACTTCCCATCTATATCTCTATAAGTCATTTCTGGAAAGGAAACTTGTAATCAACCTTGTTATGGAAAGGGAAATAGCTCAAAATATTCCATCAAACTGGTTGCACATGGCCTCTCCACAACATTTTCTTTGAATGTTATGGCGCTCACAAGCCATCTAGATGGGGGTTTCAAAATTTCTCTAAATAATCTTCCCCAGTGTAACTAGGGAGTCGTTTAGTCAATGGTTTTGTCTAGGGCCTAGATTTATATACTCTTGCCTATAAGTCGGTATCATACTATCAAGTGGAAGGCATAGTAAATCAGTTGATGTATAAGGGATTTCCCTTGGAGACTAATCAAGTGGATTTTCTTGTGCTTAATAATGGAAATCCAGAAGGGGTTCTATGTCAAGAGAAGGATCAACTTTTTAATGATGAGGATCTAGAAGAGTTCATCAATAACATTCTTTCTTCTATGGAGTTTCAAATGATAGAAGAAATTGGAGAAGAAGTTCTAAATGAGGCTAGATCGGTGTAAGGAAAGATGAATGTATTTTTGGTTTCAATGGAAATCTTGAGGATCAAGTGTATGTGCAATCGAAAGCCAAGTTTATGCAATTAGCAAAGAATGTTATGGTTATAGAGGAGTCAGAAAGTAAGAATTCTAGTCCTGAGTACAATTATTCCCAGTCTCTTTCTATAATGCAATCTCCAAGTGTAAACCTTGGTTTAGACAAATCCCCTAGGAAGCGAGGGAGAAAGTCTCATGTTACCAAAACAGAGGAGGAATTTCCTGTTGGTATACAAACCAACCTAGATTCTAATATGTTGGCATCTATAAAAAAACATCTGAGGAGAGTGTGTTGCTCTCCTCGACCACAATGAAGATTCTCTCATGAAATGTCAGGGGTGCCAATGCCCCTAACGAAAAAGCTCAGATCAAGCAACAATTGGATGCTTGTGGAGTGGATATAATTATTTTTCAAGAAACAAAAACATCAGAGTCAACTTATGGGAAATCAATTCAAAAATGGAAATCCTGTAAGTCTGTGCATTCACCAACGCATGGTGCCTCGGGTGGTCTCTTAATTCTGTGGAATCCAAAAATAGTGGTTTTTGAGTCGATTCAAAATTAGAAGCATTGGAAATTAGTCAAAGTCATCCATTTTGAGTTGCAATTCTGGCTAGGTAATGTCTATGCTCTAGCAACTACAGGTGATAAAAAACAATTCTGGAATAGGCTAACGGATATGTTGGATAAATTTTCAGACAAGAAAGTGTTACTAGCTAGAGATTTTAATGCAATCACCAGTCTAAAAGATAAAAAAGGAGGTATCCTTCGACCTCAAAGGGTCATGGATGAGTTTTCTTCGTTCATTAAAGATAATGAGTTAATAGACATCATACCACAAAATGGTAGCTTCATGTGGACAAATAAAAGGAAAGGTTTTTTGCAGATTGCAAAAGATTGCATAGATTTATGGAAACATAAAATTGTTCTACGAGTAGGAAGCCTCTCTTATCCTAGATTCACCCCTCAGTAGGGAGTGATCCCACAATACTAGTTTACAATTTATGGGCAAACTTGACACCGAACTAATTTTTTTAACTAAATCTTCACTTTCGGGCTCCTATACCGGCTAAACCATGATGAATTTGGAGATAATGAAAACTAGTGATTTGTGAAATTTTGTCTATAGATTCTAAATATTTTATTTTTTATTTTTTTTGGAATCAGATTACACTAAGTTTTCCATCTCCTTCAAAAACTAGTTTTTTGAAAAAATCAGCATTTTTAAGGAGTGATGCTCACTGTATACAACATAACATTTTTTGTATGAAGGATAAAATTCTATTTGTTTTGAATTTAGATTTGTAACGACGATATCTAGCACTTTCATTTGGTTTTATAGTGATTTATTGAATATTTTTTCGTCAATCAAGTTTTGAAGTCAAAGCAATTACAACTCAGACATAGGCGGACTGTATACAACATAACTTTTTTTGTATATATCGAAATTCAATTTAATTTTTTTAATGGATCAAGGACATCAATACCCAGCCCGAACATATTTTTAAAAAATTTATTTTGATAATCTTCTATTTTTCCACATGTGTAGAACAAAGAGTTTGATTTTCGGTGAAAAACCTATGTTTAATAAAACTAAAAAAAACATACATAATAAAACCAAAACATACTAAAATTATATTTGTTGGATAGCTCGTTCTGAGGACTACCATATTCTAGTTGGTTTTGTGAAGTCTCCTCCATTTTCATCCTCAACACAAGCTTCGAAGGGCAAAAATCTGGACATTTTTTGTGTCTGAGGGTGGGAAGGTGGGAAAAGGGGGGTTCGAGCGAACCCTTAGGGTTCGAGTGAACCCCCTTTCGATAATGGGAAACATAGTTTCCCACATGCAAAGGGGTTTGCTCGAACCCTGGTTTGAGCGAACGCCTTTTTGGTTGTTCAAACCCCTCAAAATGATTTTTTTTTGCATGGGTGAGTTATTTTGAAGGTTTCCTTCCTCACTCAAATTGTAAACCACTTTTGTGGGTTCACCCTAGGATTAGATCATTTTGCGATTGATTTATGCATTGAAGGTGGAGTACAAATGGGCAAAAGAAAATATTCCTTTAAATTTCAGGGGATGTGGTTTAGACATCGACAATTCTTGGATTTATTAAGACAATGGTGGGTAAGTGCACCTTTTGCAAGGGGCTCATAGATGTTTTAGTTAACAAAAAGCTATGCCACATAAGAAAGTAGTGTATAATATGGAATAAAAATGTGTTTAAAATTATCTTCCAAGAGAAAGAGTAGGTCTACAAGCAATTGAGTGAGATCAATAATCTAATAATTCAAAATGGGTTAGATGACAAAACCTATGAATTCCAAAAAAATCTATAGGCGGAATGGGTAGATTTGTTAGCAAGGGAAGAAACATACTGGCGGGAAAATTCAAGAGAGTTGTGGCTTCGAGAAGGGGACAAGAACACAAAATTCTTCCATGCTTCAACTCAAGTAATGAAGTCTTTGAACTTTGTGTTTTCCATTAAATCTTCACTATCAGGAGAAGTCTTGGCAAAAGAAGAAGATATTCAAGGGGAAGGAGTAAGATTTTTTCTAACCTGTTGTCAGCCCCTATGAACAAGTTAGCTTCTGCTCCTGAGGATGTTGAGGAACTACTTAGGAATATCCCTGTGCTTATTCTTCAAGAGGATAATGATCAATTGATGAAACCCTTTGCACTTGAGGAAATAAAGAAGGTTGTTTTTCCCTTCAACCTAACAAAGTGCCAGGTCTAGATGGCTTCACTAGGCTATTTTTTTAGATGCTTGGATTTTTTAGGTTTTGATGTTTTGCTAGCACTAGAAGAATCTAGGAAGTCAGGGACAATGCTGAACAAATTCAATACAACTCACATTATTGTTATTCCTAAAGTAAATGATCCGAAAATGTTTGCAGATTTTAGGCCTATTTCTTTGTGCAATTCTATATATAAAATCTTCACAAAAGCCATTTATCTTAGGTTGTAGTCTCTTATACCAAAAATCATATCTCAGGAACAGGGTGGTTTTGTTCCAAGTAGAGAGACCCTTGAGGGGGCACTTATAGCTTATGAAGTGTTGCATTCAATTAAAGAAATGTTTTTTCCTCTTTTGTTATCAATCTTGACACGATGAAGGCGTATGATAGGGATGATTGGGAGTTCTTGATGCAAGTCCTTCATAGGTTTGGTTTTTCTATGAAATGGTGTAAATGGATTCATTCATGCTTGTTAGGAGCTAATTTCTCTATATTGATAAATGAATCTCCAGTAGGTTTCTTTAGCTCTACTCAAGGATTCAGGCAGGGAGTTCCACTCTCCCCTTTCATATTCATTGTCATGGTTGAAGCTTTAAGTAGATCGGTCAAAAAAGTGCATGAACAAGGGCATTGGTAGGGGGTCAACATTCCAAACACTTCAATACAGGCCAGACACTCTTTATTTGCAGATGATACCTTACTGTTTGCTAAATCTTCTTTAACGGAGGCAAAGAAAGTTAAACATGTGCTTGAAAAATTCACTTCTTCTTTGGGGTAAAAAATAAATGCCTCTAAATCAAAAATTTATTTCTTCAATACTCCCACATCTCTTACAAGTAGACTAGCAAATTTCTTGGGATTTCAAGAAGTAGAGCTTCCAAGTGCATATCTAGGCATTCCTTTCTTTTTAGGGGTAGTGAAACTTCATCACTGGAAAAAGGTTATCGACAGGATACAATCTAGAATTTTATCTTGGAAGGCAAGGTGGTTGTCCTTTTCTGGTCGAATCCTGCTGATAAAATCAGTCTTAGCTACAATCCCGAATTATTTTATGGCGGTTTTGAAGGCTCCAAAAGGTATTATGTAGCAGATTGAGAAGTTTATGGGTATGTGCAGGATCATCATGGAAAAAACAAGCCCTTAAATGGCAATAAAAAGACAATAAATCAGAGTTGGACAACTTGACGTAAAAATTTGAAAAGGTTATCTATATTATTTCAAAAAAATGTAAAAATAGAATCTGTAGACAAATTGAATGTAGTTTCTAAACTACTAGGCCTTTATTTAAAAACAAAATCTATTTGGTGAAAATTTGAAATTTCAATGGAGTAGTATTTAAATTTCAAGGTAAAAATAAGAAGTAGGTGTTTATCTGACCACCCTAACCACAATAAAATGATAATATTTTTTTATAATATTCTAGATATAAGTAGAGGACTCATGTCCCGGTGTGATGCATATTTTTTTATAATTTTTTCCCAAGTAAATAATTAATTATGAACTTTTTGTTACAAATTTTAAAAAATATAAAAGCTCACCTGTCTAACCACATTAACTTGGTCAAAAATTCATGAAATTCATTTTTCAATTTTTTAATCTTATAGTATGCAAAGCATAGAATGTGACACATGTTTCAGATTCAAAAAATGAGATACCATTTGAAATTTATAGATGTTTTTCAATCAACCTATCAATCAGGAATTTATTCATAATTCTAATAGAAAATGAATAATAATTTTTTATTAAATTCAAAGTAAAGCATAGTTTATATTGGTGGAAGCCTGAGAACATCCTCTAGAAACCCTTTTTGTTTCATCAATTTTGGGTAAGAAAAAATTCATCAGCTACATGGACCATCATATGGCTTACATATCGCCATGTTTTGGCCCATTATGATCCTACACATACCCTTATTAAGAACTTCCTATGCAAAGGCAATATGGATGATTCAAGGAATATTCCTTTGATATAATTGGAAAAATTTTGTGCAAACAAGAAAAATGGTGGAGCTAGTATGCATAACTTGTCTGCAAGAAACTTAGCATTGGGAGCCAAATTAGTTTGGTGTTTGTACCAAAAGCCAAGGTTGATATGGTGCTCTCTCATGCAAGCAAAATATTTGGATAGTAAAAATCCGAATATAATTTTAACCATTTCAAATACACTAGATGGATTTGTGATGTGGAACTTTTTGATAACATGTAGGGAGGTAATCCTTTCATATTTGACATGGGAGGTTCATAATGGGCAGAGTGTGCATTTATGGAAGGACTCTTGGAATGGATTTCCATCCCTATCTTCAGTTCAAGCTTTATCCCAAGTGAAACAAGAATTTTCTTCCTTATGGGGGAGTCAGGTGAAGGATTATATAGAAAGCCTTGATCCTCTTTCTGGAATGGTTGCCTTGAAATATATTTTCTCCCCTCATAACATCCAGTCAGAAAAGTTTGATTTTAAAACAACTAAAGGGGAGGGTTGTGGTCTTTTCAAATGCCTCAGACAGAATAATATGGGTGCCTTCCAACGATGGGAATTAAACAATTAAACAAGGATACAAGTCCCCAACACTTTCAGAGGCTAATTTTGAGTTGTATATTGCATTTCCTTTTGTTGGAATCCCATGATTTTACCTAAGGCTGGCAATTTTACATGGTTAGCTCTTCACAAAAGAATATTAAGAAGTGATAGACTGAGCAAACTAGGATTACTTGAGCCATTCAAGTGTGTTCTTTTCCAAGTAGTTAATGAAACTGTCGATCAATTGTTCTTGGAATGTTCTTGGGCTCAATAATGTTGGAAATTTGTCAAATCAAAATTGAATGTTTCTTTTCCATTGCCAGTCACCCTATGGGATTTATTTAATGCCTACCTATTTTATATAATTCCTCCTTCTTTGCTTGTATTTGAAGAGTAGTTCCTACCCTAGTAGTTTGGAGCTTGTGGTTCCTTTCTAGATAGCGAGTCCTTTGAAGGCGGCAAAGATTCTCTCATGAAATATCAAGGGTGTCAATGCCCCTGACGAAAAAGCTCAGATCAAGTAACAATTGGATGCTTGTGGAGCGGATATAATTATTTTTCAAAAAAAAAAGACATCAGATTCAACTTATGGGCCATCAATTCAAAAATGGAAATCCTAGAAGTCTATGCATTCACTAGCGCATGGTGCCTCGGGTGGTCTCTTAATTTTGTGGAATCCAAAAATAGTGGTTTTTGAGTCGATTCAAAATGAGAAGCATTGGAAATTGGTCAAAGTCGTCCATTTTGAGATGCAATTCTGGCTAGGTAATGGCTATGCTCCAGCAACTATAGGTGATGAAAAATAAATCTGGAATAGGCTAACAGATATGTTGGATAAATTTTTAGACAAGAAAGTGTTACTAGCTAGAGATTTTAATGCAATCACCAGTCTAAAAGATAAAAAAAGGAGGTATCCTTCGACCTCTAAGGGTCATGGATGAGTTTTCTTCATTCATTAAAGATAATGAGTTAATATACATCATACCATAAAATGGTAGCTTCACGTGGACAAATAAAAGGAAAGGGTTTTTGCAGATTGCAGAAAGATTGGATAGATTTCTGGCAACATAAAATTGTTCTACGGGTAGGTAGCCTCTCTCATCCTAGATTCTCCCCTCAGTACCTAGGATCAGATCATTTTGTGCCTGATTTATGCATTGAAGGTGGAGTACAAATGGGAAAAAGAAAATCTTCCTTTAAATTTCAGGGGATGTGGTTTAGACATCGACAATTCTTGGATTTATTAAGACAATGGTGGGTAAGTACACCCTTTGCAAGGGGCTCACAGATGTTTGAGTTAACAAAAAGCTATGCCACATCAGGAAGTAGTGTATAATATGAAATAAAAATGTGTTTAAAATTATCTTCCAAGAGAAAGAGTGGGTCTACAAGTAATTGGCTGAGATCAATAATCTAATAACTCAAAATGGTTTAGATGACAAAACCTATGAATTCCAAAAAAGTCTACAGGAGGAATAGGTAGATTTGTTAGCAAGGGAAGAAATATACTGGCGGGAAAATTCAAGAGAGTTGTGGCTTTGAGAAGGGTACAAGAACACAAAATTCTTCCATGCTTCAACTCAAGTAATGAAGTCTTTGAACTTTGTGTTTTCCATTAAATCTTCGCTATCAGGAGAAGTCTTGGCAAAGGAAGAAGATATTCAAGGGGAAGGAGTAAGATTTTTTCTAACCTATTGTCAGCCCCTATGAACAAGTCATCTTTTGCTCCTAAGGATACTGAGGAACTACTTAGGAATATCCCTGTGCTTATTCTTCAAGAGGATAATGCTCAATTGATGAAACCCTTTACACTTGAGGAAATAAAGAAGGTTGTTTTTCCCTTCCACCTAAAAAAGTGCGAGGTCTAGATGGCCTCACTAGGCTATTTTTTTAGATGCTTGGATTTTGTAGGTTTTGATGTTTTGCTAGCACTAGAAGAATCTAGGAAGTCAGGGAAAATGTTGGACCAATTCAATACAACTCACATTTTTGTTATTCCTAAAATGATCTAAAAATGTTTGCAGATTTTAGGCCTATTTCTTTGTGCAATTCTATATATAAAATTTTCACAAAAGCCATTTATCTCAGTTTGTAGTCTCTTATACCAAAAATCATATCTTAGGAACACGGTGGTTTTGTTCCGGGTAGGGAGACCCCTGAGGGAAACTTATAGCTCATGAAGTGTTGCATTCAATTAAAGAAAATGTTTTGTCCTCTTTTGTTATCAATCTTGACACGATGAAGGCGTATGACAGGGATGATTGAGAGTTCTTGATGCAGGTCCTTCATAGGTTTGGTTTTTCTATGAAATGGTGTAAATGGATTCATTCATGCTTGTTAGGAGCTAATTTCTCTATACTGATAAATGAATCTCCAGTAGGTTTCTTTAGCTCTACTCAGGGATTCAGGTAGGGAGTTGCACTCTCCCCTTTCATATTCATTGTCATGGTTGAATATTTAAGTAGATCGGTCAAAAAAGTGCATGAACAAGGGGATTGGTAGGGGGTCAACATTCCAAACACTTCAATATAGGCCACACACTCTTTATTTGCAGATGATACCTTACTATTTGCTAAATATTCTTTAACGAAGGCAAAGAAAGTTAAACATGTGCTTGCAAAATACACTTCTGCTTTGGGGCAAAAAATAAATGCCTCTAAATCAAAAATTTATTTCTTCAATACTCCCACATCTCTTACAAGTAGACTAGAAAATTTGTTGGGATTTCAAGAAGTAGAGCTTCCAAGTGCATATCTAGGCATTCCTTTCTTTTTAGGGGTAGTGAAACTTCATCACTGGCAAAAGGTTATAGACATGATAAAATCTAGAATTTTATCTTGGAAGGCAAGGTGGTTGTCCTTTTGTTGTCAAATCCTACTGATAAAATCAGTCTTAGCTGCAATCCCGAATTATTTTATGGCAGTTCTGAAGGCTCCAAAAGGTATTATGTAGTAGATTGAAAAGCTTATTAAGAACTTCTTGTGCAAAGGCAATATGGATGATTCAAGGAATATTCCTTTGATATAATTGGAAATTTTTTGTGAAAACAAGAAAAATGGTGGAGCTGGTATGCATAACCTTTCTGCAAGAAATTTAGCATTGGGAGCCAAATTAGTTTGGTGTTTGTACCAAAAGCCAAGGTTGATATGGTGCTCTCTCATGCAAGCAAAATATTTGGATAGTGAAAATCCGAATATAATTTTAACCATTTCAAATCCTCTAGATGGAATTGTGATGTGGAAATTTTTGATAACATGTAGGGAGGTAATCCTTCCATATTCGACATGGGAGGTTCATAATGGGTAGAGTGTGCATTTATGGCAGGACTCTTGGAATGGATTTCCATCCCTACCTTCAATTCAAGGTTTATCCCAAGTGCAACAGGAATTTTCTACCTTATGGGGGGGTCATGTGAAGGATTATATAGAAAGCATTGATCCTCTTTCTGGGATAGTTGCATGGAAATATTTTTTCTCCCCACTCATAACATCCAGTCAGAAAAGTTTGATTTTAAAACAAATGAAGGGGAGGGTTGTGGTATTTTTAGATGCCTCAAACAAAATAATATGGGTGCCTTTCAAGGATGGGAATTAAACAATTAAACAAGGATACAAGTCCCCAACACTTTCATAGGCTAATTTTGAGTTGCATAGAGAGTTTCCTTTTGTTGGAATCCCATGATTTTACCTAATGCTAACAATTTTACATGGTTAACTCTTCATAAAAGAATATTAAGAAGTGATAGACTGAGAAAACTAGGATTACTTGAATCATTCAAGTGTGTTCTTTTCCAAGTAGTCAATGAAACTGTCGATCACTTGTTCTTGAAATGTTCTTGGGCTCAATAATGTTGGAAATTTTGTGAAATCAAAATTGAATGTTTCTTTTCTATTGCCAGTCACCCTATGGGATTTATTTACTGCCTACCTATTTTATATAATTCTTCCTTCTTTGCTTGTATTTGGAGAGTAGTTCCTACCCTAGTAGTTTGGAGCTTGTGGTGGGAGAGAAATAAAAGAATATTTAGGCAACAAACTCAGTCAGTTAGGCAAGTTACTAAAAAACTTGAGCAAACAATCTCTGAGGTCATAGTGGCATTGTAGACATCCAAAAATAACATTATGCATTCCACTGTAACTAACATCATGCATTCGTTTCATCTACTAATCAATTAAAGCAATTTATTGATTTAATCCTAAGGTTCATCAAGCTTAATTAAATAAATCAAATTATTTAATTAAGTTCCTAAGGTTCTTCTTATTTGATTTAATAAATCAAACTGATTTAAAATCAAATATCAAATCCCTAAAATCCCCTAAGTTAATTAATCTAAATTAATTAACTTCTAATCATGATTAGCATTCTCTAGCTTTTGACTCAACTAGAGTCAAATCTAAACTCCTAACTAACCCACCCACTTGCATCAATAAATCAATTTATTGATTTATTAAAAAGAGTTATTTTCCCTCAATAACTCTCATCTTTGACTTTTTTGAACAAAGATTATTCCCCCCAAAACCCTCAACAACATGCATTTATTGACATTTTTCAAATTTGAATGGGCACATTGGCCAAAACTTGCACAAGCTTTGACCAATCCCATCATGCCAAGTGTCTCTATTCTATTGGAGGGGATTTAGTCCCACATTGGCTAAACTTGGCCTCTCTTCTCTCAACTTCTTCTATAAAAGCAATGCATCTTCTCTCATTTTACAAGACAATTTGAAGGTATCTAAACTATAGGCAACTTGAGCTCATAGCAACTCATTGTCTATCTCATTTGGCTTAGAAAGGGATTGGGAAAGGGCTCTCTCACATCTTCATGGAGGGCACCTATCCATCATAGAATAGAATAGGTTGTATTTCCTTTTCTCCAAGCATGTTTGATCTAGTTTTAGCATTTTATTTGGAGAAATGAACCATGTTATTCTATGAGGATGGCTGAATCTACACAATCAATGTGTAAGATTTCACCATCCTACAGGCATATGTTCAAATGCATATAAGAATGTATCCTCAATGTTGTCAAAGTGGGATAACTGGATACTTCAAAACTAGAAAGAAGTACATCTTCCTTTCACAGGCTCTCAATAGTTAGACGTTCATAATCCAAAATTGATAGAAGCAAAGTCACATGGCTGCCTCCTTCAAAGGGTTTTGTTAAGCTTAATTTTGATGGGTCTTCAAGGGGCAATCCAGAAGTGTCTAGTGCTGGAATATTCACCATATATTGGAAAGGTTCACTCCTAGTAGCTAAGGCAGTTTATCTCTCAAATTGCACTAATAATATGGTAGAAAGTCTAGCTTTGATCCATGGTCTGCAAGTTGCAAAGACTATGGATGTTCATAGGTTACACATAGAGGGGGATTCTTTGATAATAATCAATGCTTGCAAAGAGAGATTGATAAAAAAATGGAAGCTTAAGTATATCATATCTAAAGCTTGGCATATCCTAGACTCTTTTGAGGAAGTTCACATAACACACTCTTACTTGAGTATGTGCAAGATCATCATGGAAAAAGAAGGCCCTTAAGTGGCAATGAAAATTCAAAAAATCAAAGTTAGGCAACTTGACTTAAAAATTTGAATAAGTTGTCTATATTATTTCAAAAATATGTAAGAATAGAATTTGTAGAAAATTGAATGTAGTTTCTAAACTACTAGGTTTATTTAAAATTAAAATAAATCTATTTGGTTAAAATTTGAAATTTCAATGTAGTAATACTTAAATTTCAGGGAAAAAATAAGAAATAGGTGTCTGTCTGACCACCCTAACCATCATAAAATGATAATATTTTTTATAATATTTTATATATAAGTAGGCGACTCATGTCTTGATGTGATGCATATTTTTTTGTAATTTTTTTCCAATTAAATATTTAATTATGATTTTTTTTATTACAAATTTTTAAAAATATAAAAACTCGTATGTCTAACCACCTTAAATTGGTCAAAACTTCATGAAATTCAATTTTTTTTTTAATCCTATAGTATGTGAAGCATAGAATGTGACACATGTTTCAGATTCAAAAAATGTGATACCATTTGAAAGCTATAGATGTTTTTCAATCATCCTATCAATTAGGACTTTAGTCTTAATTCAAATAGAAAATAAATAATAATAATTTATTAAATTCAAAGTAAAGCATAATTTATATTGGTGGAAAGCTGAGAATCTCCTCTAAAAACCTTTTTTGTTTCATCAATTTTGGGTAAGAAAAAAGTCATCAGCCACATGGGCCATCATATCACTTACATATCACCACTTTTTGGCCCATCTTGATCCTGCACATACCCTTACAGTGAAGGAAATAAATTGGCTAACAAAGTAGAAAACATGGGTTGTGATGGTGAAAATTTTGAGGTCATTGGGAATGGGCACCTTATCACTAATTTCCCTCAATTGATAGTGCTAGGTAATGAGGATGGTAATTTTAATAGTTCTTAAGGGCCACGCTTCAGGTGCAAGCTCAGAGTTTTTGAAATGGTTAGGTGAGGAAATATGGTTAATGATTACAGTTTAGTCATTAGGTTCTGGTGGATATGAAAGGTGCATTACATGGATTGATTACAGTAGCCGAGTCATTCCCTAAATAGGTTGGTCTATCAAGTCTCCTTTAATGCGTGTAGTAAGCATATTTATTACAACCATTCGTTATCAGGATGCTGATGGAGTTGACAGGCTTACATCAAGCATCAAATACGTTAGTTGTTTCCTTCATCGAACAAGTGTTGGCGCATTAGAATTTGAGGCTTGTAAACAAAATTGTGCATGCACCACAAGGGAACCTTGCACTAATATCTAATTTCACAACCATGATACAACGTAATCTCTTGCAATAATTTATCCAAATATTTGCAGATGGATTTTATTGGCTATAAAGGAAGGTGGGTTTTAGGTGGGTCTTGTTTGAGAGTGGAGGAGACTATTCACAACATTCTAGGAATGGATTTGTTGCAGTCCTATAGGGAGTTAGTGTTCATTGCTAGGAAATTTTTCAAGCCTCATTTTCTTCAGCATAATGCTCTGTTGCATGTTGTCCAAAAGTACAATGTGTTTGCTAGGGAAGGGGATATAGGTGGTTATTCCCGAGAGAGTTTTTTTATCACTATCTGGGTTTTGAGGTGATCTATGAGTCCATTAAATCAGCCCTACAATACAAGAGTGATAGCAGGCTATTGAACACACTAAGGAAGAATTGTAGGTTGGTCTGTCTAAACATGGATAGGGAAATTAAGGACAAGTATTATGCAATTTCTTTCCTCAGGGCTCATGACCCTCATTCTAAGGTAATGTCTAGTGGGCTAGAAGGATGTGTTTCCTTACCAGTCAAAAATGTGGGTCATGTGGAAGATTGAGAGAATTCGCCAGCTCCAAAGATGGTTCATGGGGATATATAAGGGCTTCCACCAGATGCAAAGTGGGGTCGTATAGAGGTAGAGGTAGTTGGGTTGTTTGGTATGGAGACTGGTAAAGAGTTGGGATCAACAGTTCATCCTTGGCAAGTTTGGGGCCCTTCAAACTTAAATGTACCAGGTACAGAACAAGGTTTCGAGGACTGTGGGTGGCTTGAACATGAAATGCCAGTTGCAGCAAATCTTCCAGTGAAAGGTCAACGGTCCAGTGTTCGTGGGTGGCCCATTCAGCGAGAGCCATTAGCAGAGGATGATCATGCAGGTTGAGTAGATGTTGCTAATGCGCTTATGGGCCATGAGAGTCAAGCTGGTGGTAGCTCTGAGGCACAGGGAGAAAATTCAGTATAATTGACTTCTATGGAGGAGTAAAGTGAGAGGGATTCTTATACAACATTTTTTTGGGTTGGCTATAATATCGTATACTAGTTGGAGATAGAACCAAGATAATGCTAAGTAGTGGTAGCTAGAAACTATAGTTAGTTTTGTAATTGTGCATGGAATTGAAAAATTTGAGATATCATGATCTCATATAATCCTACTCCTATGTAAATTTCATGCTATATATATATATATATATGCACTTAATTCCTTTGCTTAAAAATAAATAAAAAACTATAATTACAAAGGAAGAAGTTCAATAAAAAATAGGCAAAGAATTCTCTAGGTCAAATTAAAGAGACCTAAATGTTCCAATACTTTGTATCATTCCTAAAATGTGTGTAAGACAAAATAGATGATATATAGGATGAATATTAGGTACAAAAAGAGGAATGTCATAAAATTATGTTCCTCCTATATCCATAAATTAGTGACGGTAACATGATTCATTTATGGGGATCATTGAAAAATAATTAAATATACACATGAGGGTCACATAAGAAAGTAGACAAGGAAAACATTATCTAAATGAGAAGAGCACACATATATATACATGAAATAAGCATCTTTAATGTTAAATCAATAAAATATTCATCAAACAAATCATGTTTGTTTCATGGTAATCTTGGGATGCAATATTGTTAGATGGTGCATGAGTCAACAAAGGAAGAGTATCAAGGGAACATTTTGTAGAAGTGGGAGGATCAACATCCTCCCAAATTTTCATTGAGGCTGCAATATTTAGTGAAAGTGTGAATATTTCTAATAATATAGAAACATTAAAAATTAATTTGAAATTAAACGCTTGAATTGCATAGGCTAGGAACTTGGAATAAAAGTAGACCACCAAGATTTGATCCTTTGTAATACTACTATACATGAAAGTGTTAGGGTCAAGGGCATATGGAATAAGAGCCACAGAGAATGGATTTAGAAGGCTTCAAAGAAGGAGTGGAAGGTGTGAGCTAACTTTTATTTTGGCTACTAGAGCAGTGGAGTTCAAAGGCAGTGCTTGGGTTTACATTTAGTTGGGTGAAGTGGGAATTGGTGGAGTTGGGTGAGGTACTATTGGTTTGGTTCACTTCCTTTTCTCTTCTACTATGTGGTTTGGTAGTAATAATCAAATGAAAACCTAGACCATCCTTGTAGGACTAGAAAAAATCTATGAGTTGGGTTGAAAGAAAATAATTTCTGAGATAATTTTTTTGGTTTTTGTTTCTCTTCTAACAAATAAGAGTTCTCATAAATCTTCTTAGAGATTAGCATCTTTTATGAATCACATTCCAGCTTCCATGAAACTTTGATTACATCTCTCTTATTCCTATTTATAAATAATAGAATATTGTAGACTATTTGGCAAATGAACCTTTGATGTTAATTGCAATTAGAAGGTCATGTATTGAGAGTCTCTTTCTTTCACTCAATCTTCAAAGTTTCTCCAACTCCATAATGATTTGATTTGATTATTCTGATTTGTTTTTACCAATGATTCTCCAACTCCTTCATAATGATTTGATTTTATTATTCTGATTTGTTTTCACAAATGATTTTGTATTTCGTCGAATTCATGTATTCTTGGAGGTTCTGGAATTGTGGAAAACCTCAGATATTTATGCTATAGAAATTATTAATAGCTGCTACTATTGGCTGATATTTTTATAATTTTTTTTAGATCTTTAATTATTATATTTATTTTTCATGGCAAAAAGAAAGTGTTAATCCGTTAGCCTCTTTGTAAAAACATATTAAACTATGATCATGTAAATCGCATCAATAAATGAACAAGATGCAGATGGAAACAATAGATTTATGACAAACATTGTCTTATATCATCAGACGATCTGAAAACTAGCAAAATTTAATGGAAAATAACCAAATGACTCTCTCTATAGATCTCTGACTCTAAACCACAGAATTTAGCAGCTAGACTGATAAAGCTTCTATTTGGGAAACTATCTCCCCTAGTTTGAGATCAGTGAAGACATTCAGTGATAATAATGGAGCATAATCGTCTTAAAGCAAACTCTGGTCAAAATCCATGAAACCTTTTTATTACATTTCAACACCATTATCCATTCAATCAAACGTTTTGAGGACAATATTTACAAAGGGAAAAAACCCTCCTGTAGACAAACAGTAAACCATTTACACAGCAGGGGGTGCTCGGTAACGATCTTCACCATTGTACTATAGTTGTCTCTATCCAAATTCGCTGAACAAGATTTTGTGGGAAGCTCAGTAAACTAAGCTGGCTGCTGTTAGATTATTCCAGGGGATATCATCACTTCCTCCATTAACTCCCGCCCAGACATTTTGTTGAAGATAAGATCGCCTTATATAAAAGTCTCGCATATGCTCAGCAGTCCTCAGCAGACAAGAGAAGAGTCTGCGAGCTAAAAGAGAAAGCTGCCTGAGCATTAATGGTATGTTTCTGGTGGAGGACGGAATGAATGTAACTGAAGAATACAACGCATCTAACACACCCAACATCTTCAATGATACCTTCAAATCCCTGATCTGGTTATGTTATTCTACAAATGTGAAATTTGATGTGGATTTCAAACCAGTTTTACACTCATCCACCTTAAAACTTTGATTATTGAACTAAATAACATTTTAAAATAGCCCATAAGTTTCCTTACATGGAGGGCGCCAATTGAATATTAAGAGTTGTCGGTGCATTTAAGTCAGCCTGAGAAGCACGATTGGTTCTGGATTGTTCTTTTTCTCTCTTTGTAGGTTATCTGTCAATGTCAATCGGGTATTTCTACACACAAGGTCCCACGAACTGACAAGCACCAATGTGTTTCAGAATACGGAATAATCGGATTGTGTAAGGATTGCTCCCGAAGGAAGTCTGTGAAGGAAAATATGGACATATTTGAACGGAAGGGTTGTTGCTTACATATTCCTAGCTATCACGTTTATGGCAGTGAGTAGTTGCTGTCTTTCCTCATGTACGAGTTTTACTTTCTCCCTACTTAATGCCCACATGTGACTTTTTCATATCATTAGAGATTTATATTTGCATTTTGGATTATTGAAATGGTTACATATGTTGTTTTCTTCTACTGCACTAATTTAGATTCCATAAAATGACAACATAATAGTAATAAATTAATTCTAGTGAATAACTCTTGTAATTCAAGAATTAATAGAAACTTGATTTTATTGTTAATGTGTTATACATTGGTTAAATAGTAAGATTTACATGTGAATAAATATTCTAGTAGTTTTGTTAATTGTGTAAAGATTTTTATTATAAAGAATTGGATTATGATTAGATTTTATTATACTATATGGTTCAATGGTACAATTGTAGAACCCAAAGTCCAATAAACCACTATCATACCAAGTAGCATGACTTAAGTTATATACAAAACATGCAATGAATATACACGGTGGAGGAATTTCAATGACAACTTTATTTCCATGAATAGATCCATTACAACTTGGCATAATTGTAAACTATAATGTAAATATTGTACTTGAAGAATTAACTTAGTAAACTTATTATATATTGCATACAATCAAAGAATTTTAAAAAATATCCTTAATTTTCATGTCTACCTTACACCTTAAATTTTTTATACACATCATAATAAACAATCCCTATTAAAATATTCCTTCTTTTACCATATACCTTAGGTACTTATTTTTTTAATAATATTTTTTATACCCACATAAATTCAACTAAAGATTTCATTTCCACCACTACGGCACTCATTTCTAGATGAAAAAAATTTAATGAACATTGATGGGTGATAATAAAAATAAAATATATTAAGACTATTTTATGCTATAACAACTTAGCATTGATCTCTAATGAGAAAATGAGTGAAAATAATAATGGCAATAATTTGACATGAATATGTGTTCATTCTAACTTCTTTTGCATGTGTTTGGATCAAGAAAATTAGTTGATACTTATATATGGGGTAAACACCAAGAAACATTAAATATAGTTGTTTGCCCATCTTATATCAACTCATCCAAACTATACATGTTGCAATCCTTTACTTGTAATGTATCCACTTAACTCTAATACAAAATATTTAAATGGTAAAAAGGTTAAATTTTTTTTTATTATTGTCAAACGATACATTATTTTTACGAATATTTTAAAAATGGTGAAAAGGATAAAAAAAATTTATGTCATTGTCAAATTAGATTATAATTTGATGTACAAGACTCCCTTGGTGAATTACCACAATTATTTTTTTTATTTACCTCATATACTATCTTAGAAGGTGTACATAATTCAAATCTCTCTTCCTAAGTCAAATTTTTATCTCCAAAATGGTGTACAACTACCTTTATTGTTTCAACCATTTAGGAATAAACATATATGTGTGTAATTCCTACATAAATCTATCATAAAAAATTACTCTCCATGGCCTCATGAAATAAAAAATTATGGATATGTAAATTTAAATTTACACTTTTTACTTAGCTTTTTATACCTTGGACTCATTCCTCAACCCTTTCCATTCACTTGGTTGAGTTTGCGGTTGTTAAGGGGTTGAACAATTTGACTAGGAATATTCACTTATAGACAAAGCACATTCACCTATTGACAAATGGATTTTCTTAAATGATATATTGATGATTTCGATAGAGAGACAAAAGGACATTAAGACCAGATCGATTCACCCAAGCACAAGCTAGATTTTCCTAAATAGAATATGAATTCACTTAATCTAGGGATGGACTTGTTTGATAGACTGATGATGGACTATGTAGAGGCAAATTCACCTCTAGACAATGTTAATTAATCTCAGGGATGATGAATTCACCCAAGTACAAAGTAGATTTTCCAACTAGCTAGATGGACAATTTGGATAAAATGATGAAGATAAACAAAGACGAGATGGATTCACCTAGGGGTATGAATTCATCCAAGGACAAGGTGGATTTTTTGAATGAATAGAATGACTCAAAAAAAGGGCTAAAGACTACCAAAATAAAGACAAACATTATGATGAACATAGATGGAACAAACTCAAGATATGCATTGGTTCATCACATGAAGACATACCATGAACACATACAAGCCCTAAGATTAATGAAGTAGGTTTTAACAATTAGTGTAAGCCTATAAGAAAAAATATAATACTATCTACCTACATCTTGATTGCTAGATATCACAACCCCAAAAGGTAAAGGACCTCTTACTAGTGATGGCTAAATAATGATACATCAATAAGTTATATCTCAAAGCATGGAAGAACATTGTGGGTAATTATGCGGTATGATACACATCCCTTCCACCACACCACCAAATGCTTAATTTTTTTTAGAAAACTAAAAATAGGTGACTAGAGGACAATCCTTAAACACTAACCTGTCATAAGCATCAGTTAAGAACTTTTGATAGAAATCTTCGAGCTACACTACACCTCTAGTTGTTGAATCACCTAGACATCAAGACTTTTCTAGACACAATATGACTAGATTGGAGCAAAAAATTTAATTCTCCAAATTTGTGTACTTTGTTAGAAACCATGGTCAAGGTCATCTCTTAGAGTGATGGAATCCCTAAGTAGGCCTCTGAATGGGAAAGATATGTTGGGTGATTTTGATCTCCAAGATCACATGAAGCACGACGAGAGAGAATACATGTGATCCAATACTCTTGGGATAACACAACAACACTTATGTTCATTTGTGGTTTCTAATATCTAGGCTCACCAAATGGTGCAAGGAGTGAGCATACACTAAAAAAAGATCCCAAACATAACACACTAGATTAATAATCCTCTTATCTAGTTTAGTACATAGATTAGTGATAAAAGATTGTCTTTTACTATGAACCTATAAAAGATGTTGTTGGAAGTATTAAATTTAGTAGTCTTTGACTAGTGTGGGTTGCATAAATGATTCTGGCTTAATCAAAGAAAACTATTTTGATTTGGGATACCCACCACAATGATAGCAGGATGCAAAGGGACAAATGTAACCTCTACTAACTAGGTTTCAAGGGGCATAGACCTTGAGGATACCTTTTTTATTAATTTATGCAGGTAAACTATTAAGAAGTTATATTAAGTTGTTTGTAGGTTCATTGAAGTCCCAAATTCATTCATTTATTGAAGTGCAAAGTGAATTTTCTTATTTTGAAGTACATTCAATAAATGTCCTCACTAGAAATTTCTCCAATGAATATTCCTAAAGGTTAATTCTTTTGTCAATTCAGGAGTGGATTTGCATAAACCAAGGAAAATTCATCGATTCAAGAGTAAATTCACCTAAACCAAGTAGGATGGATTAATTCAAGAGTGGATTTGCCTAAATCAATGGGGATTCACTAAATAATCAGAGCAATAATATCTCTTATGGATTCACCTAAAGTTTCACACTATTACCTAACTACATAGTGCATTCACTCAATTTGAAGCACATTCACCAAAGTGTGTTTGTGGTGGAGTCTCAAGAGTGTAGTCATGTACACATTGACCCTTTCACTTTTCTATAGGTTGCATTCACTCAAATAACAACACATTCACCTATGGATCTTGTAAGACATGAATATTAAAAACACCAAATATTGATTAGTAAAACCCTTTATGTGGGTCCAACCAAGTATGCCATATATGTGCATATAAAAATCATGACAATGTGAATGATTTAACCTATTAAAACCAGGCATACACAAGGACCAAACAAACACTTAGATTGGATGAAAGAATATCAAACAAACATAGAATTTGACAAAGAAAAACTATCTTAACCTTCTTGTTGTATATATTTAACCATGATGGTTGACTCAATGTATGCTCACTTGAATTTTGACACCATAAAAATGCTCCAATGCAAAGGTAAGTGGTCGAGCTCAAAAATAGCTAAGGGTGAAGATACATATGTTTTGAGAAAAATGGATGAATCGTTAAGATTATATCTTGAGATCAATGGTGATCTCTCAAGGGATAGGGATAACATTGTGCCAAGTGGCACAAAGAGGAAGAGTGAAAGGAATGAGAGGCATTTTGGAGTACAATAGAAGGTATGCCTTAAAGGCATTTCTCGTCCTCACATTCCAAAAGGATAAGCAAAAGGAATTTAAAATTATTTTTAATGATTAACAAAAAAAAGACCCATGCCCCTTAGTACAAGGGTCTTTTTGTAAAAAGGGAGAGCATTTTTGGTTGAGTGTGAAGGGGAAGATTATGTGAGGATTTGAAGTGCCCCAAAGTAGAAGGGTCTTTTTGGAAAAAGGGAGAGCAGTTTTTGGTTGAGTTTGAAGGGTAAGATTGTGTGAGGATTTGGATTAAGTGTGCGCACATGATTAGGAAGTGAATTAGATGAGGATTAGGGGTTAACAAAAAGTGATGGAGGATGTGACATGTGAGAGGAATTAAATAAATAATAAAAAAAATTATCTATTTTTTAAGAGAACAAGAATAAAGGACAGGTAAATAATTAACAAAGAATAATTGTTTATCTTAAGTTAGATTTTAGTAAAAAAAGAGAAAATGATTTTAGAGAGATGGTGTATATTAATTAAATAATAGAAATAAGGATAATTTGAGATGTAATTGTTGAAATTCGTATTATAATCTCCAACTGTATAATGTTCTCTATGCTTATTGATCCCTCATGTGGACTAATTTGCACTTGTTGTATTCTTGCCGTTGTCATGTCTTTGACTCTTTGTTTTGACAAAGTGATTTCTGCTGTATTCTTGACAGTCTATTGCCTGCCCTCTTCCCTTATAATTTTTTTCATTGTTTCAATACCGAAAAAAAGAAACACGAGATTATTTTTATTTGCACAGCGTTAATGCGTAAAAAAAATAAAGACTAGTAAAGAACACGTTAATCAGATCAAGTAAATACCATCGACAAATCAAAAAACTGCAAACAGATATATCAGATTTATGATAAACATTTGTTTTATTTCATCGAAGGATCTGAAAACTAACAAATCTTTAGGGAAAGTAATCTTAATAAAGATCTCTGACCTTAATCCGCAGAGTTAAGCAGCCAGATCTCTCCCAAAACTCTGTGATTAAAGCAGATGTTCAGTGATAATCATGGAGCTTAATCTTCTTAAGAGAATCTTTGGTCGAAATCCTTGAAACACTTTTATTACATTTCTACACCACTGTCCATTGAAAGGACAATATTTTATAAAGGGGAAAAAAACCTCCTATACAAAAATAGAAAACTCTTTACAAAGGCAGAGGGTGTTTGGTAACAATCTTCACCATTTTAATATAATTTTCTATATCCCAATGCCGAGTAAAATTTACATATGCACTGGACAAGATTTTGTGGGAATCTCAGTAAACTAAGCTGGCTGCTGTAAGATTATTCCAGGGGATATTATCATTTCCTCCACTAACTCCCGCCCAGCTATGCTCTTCTGGATAAGCTCGCCTTGTGTAACTGTCCCGCATATTCTCAGCAGTCCTCAACAGATAGTCGATGAATCTGCGAGCTAAAACAGAAATCTGGCTGAGCATTAATGGTAGATTTCTGGTGGAAGAAGGGATGTATGTAACTGAACAACACAACATATCTAACATACCCAACATCTTCAAATCCTTGAATTCGATTTTGTTACTCCCCAAATATGAAATTCAACATAGATTTCCTTACATCAAGGGCGCCGCTTCAATATGAAGAGAATTGTCTGTGCATTTCAGCAAAGCGTGAGAAGCAAAAAATGTTCTGGGATATGAGGATTCTGTATTTTCATACTGAAAAGTTGGGAATGATTATATTCTGTATTTGTGAATTTTTTGTTTTGTTTTACCTATTTGTTTTAAGCCTCTAGTTGAGGTAAAGTTAAACAAATCAAGCAGCTTTGACTCATCTAATATAAAAACGAAAGCATTGTTTTCTGCTTTCGTCAATAATCCACCTCACCATTGTCTTTCTCGATTGTACGTCAATTTAATAATATATTTCTTGGTGATACGTCTATTCACAAGTACGGCTAATTTTACATGTCTGGTCCTATGAAATGACAAGCACCAATAAGTTTCAAGATACCTTTATTTGCATGGGATTGCTTCTAGAGAAAGTATGAAGAGGAATATATGAACAATTACATGGATCATATCTTATATTAGTTTATTAACAGCTATTAGTTTATGAAAGCGAGTACTTGTTTTCTTCCTCAATGCTCCATGTGACTGATTATTATTGTATTCATTTTTTCATTTTTGAATTGATATTTATCTATAACTGTTCATTGTGTTTTATTTTTTATATGAAGATTTATATAATCTATTTTAATTGTAAATACATGTGAATATTTGTGTAAATAGTTTTACAGGCACTTGCAGCTTCAGGTGGGGTATTTGTTATGACTAACAAAAATGATTCCTTTAGCTCTCTTTCATCCTCATGATGGATCACGTCGACACGTCACAACACAATCTAATCCAGAAAACACATTAGAAAACAAAAATGCCATCAAGAATTACTCACTTCATGTGAGAGCAGTTGCATTGCTAGTAAAATTCACTGTAAGTAAAATTCACCCCAACAATTCTCATGGAGAAAAAATAACCCCATTAATATTTTTAAATATATATTTGGAAAACTTTGATTTTATTAAAAATATTAATGTGAATTATTCGTGGTGAATTTTACTTGGTGGTGAATTTTCCTTATGCCATCATATCTAAGACATTTAAACCATAATAAATTTTGTAAATTAAAAGATATATATTTTTAAAAATTATGGGAATTAAATTATAAAATTGAAGAAAAAATAATAGGGTTATAAACTAGTTGGACCTCATCATCAAGTTAAGCATTTAAGGATACCAATCCAATCTTGATGAGAAGAACAACAACACTATAACTTAGCGATCACAATATACCAATACCCAATAAAAAGTTATAATTTAATTTTAATTATGATTTTATTTTAATAAATATGAAAAAATATATTCTTATTTTATTTTACTATATATCTAAAAATATATTATATTATTTTAATAACTCATGTAATTCTTCTTTTACTTTAAAAAAATATTAAATACATATATTTAAACTATGTTTAAGAACTACATTATCTAATTAAGAATGATTTTATTTTATTTATATTGTTTATTGTGTTCACTTAAATGTTATTTTATAGTTTTAGTTTTTACTTTTATAAATGTGACATCTCTTTGAAGAATTTTACTTTAACAAAACATGAGAGTCATTGATGTCACTATGAAGTGTCTTTAGTGTAATTATGTATTTATATATTCATTTTTAATAGTTTCATTTGTAAGCATTAATATATTCTTTAAAATTTTGATGTCTTAATATATATTTAAATTTAAATAATATTGTTTACAAAATAAATTAAATATATATTTATTTTGTTTTATATCTATTTTTTATTTTTTATATTTTACTTTTGTATTTAATAAAGTCAAATATAGTTTTAATTGATTTTGTCCCTTAAAACCTATTTTAATGGATTTTTTCATAAAAAAAACTTTTTCTTACAATTTCAATTGATTACTTCTAAAATTGAAAGTATTACTTCTATTTCTTTTTAAATGTTGTTTCTATTTTGCAGAAAGTATTTTGTCAAATTTTCATTTAAATGAGTATTTATTTATAATTTATAGATTAAATACTTAATCTTTTCAAAGCAACAATTTAGAAATCATTACTAAATTTAAATACTTTTGTTTATGTGGTTTTTAATGACACACAACATAGAAAGAATTCTTAAAATAAAATCTATATCTCTTGAAATATTTTAAATTCAAATAGAATTTAGAATTATAAGACTTTTGTTGTCAAATTTTGATACACTAGGTTCACTCAAGGTTTGTTGTATTTTTTTTGTTACTCACAACAAGATTTGGCTCAAAATTTTACTCACATGAAACTTAATATATTATGGCTCATGAGATATCTTTGACTAATATGGAAACATCTATTACTTACTGAACAAGATAAAAATTTATTTCAATAAATATTGTAAAGTAAGATCTAAATTTGATCAATTCTTATAAAATTTACAAGAAATTTTTTAAAAAAATCATTTTCAGAAGTATCTAACTTCATTCATGTGAAATACTACATATTTTATCACTAAACTTTCCTTCTCAGGGATTTTGATTTTAAAAAAATAGAATAAAGATGAGGGGAAGAAGAGAAAAGAATATAAGAAACTATTTTTTTAATGATTTCACACAAATACTCTTCCAAAATAATGATTATAGACTAAAATCAATCTATACTTGATAGAAATTAATCACAACGGCATATAGATGAAGCAAATAATCAAAATTATTTTTCACAATGAAAAATTTATCAAATGCATCAAAACACTTGTGTGACAATTTGATATTCCAAATAAACTTCAAAATATATAATCATGTATGATTTATAACTAGGAATGACCTATAGTTGGCCTTCAATTCACTATTATATACAATAAAATACAAGTAATATCATTCAATGTGAAGAGAAATCATGACACAACTTAAGATTGGAAATTCTCCAACTTAAGCTTCATAGGTATCAATAATTTATACTCTCTAAAAATGACTAAATTTGGTCCTTTTATAGATAAATTTGTCACTAAAAGTTAGTTTACAAAAATGGGCGATTCATAATAGTCCAAAAGAATTAAGTGCAATAAACTTTCCTAAATTCAACATCTCTATGCCTAATAAGTGGAATAAAAAATTTCAAATTCAAACATTTGCATTCTTTGACAGTTGGAAAAAAACATATTTCATTGTAGATTTGGGCAATTGAAAAACATGAAATTTGACAAGAAATCTTTCAAAACATCCTCAACTCACTAACATGGCATTAGAAAATATGGAACATGAACAAATTATGAAAAACTAGCAAAAACCACACATGCTCAAATAATTTGACTAAATCTTAGTAGCAATGCATCAAATGGATTCACTATCAATTTTTTTTGAAAAATTAATCCTTTGCATAATCAAAAAATGACCATTGAACTTCAATATAGCTCATTATCACTCTCAATGATAATTTATCTCTCCAAATGTTCATACGTCTAACCAAATTCAATATAATCAATTAAAACATTAATCATTTCTTACCTTTCTAAGCCCTACATTAAATTTTGAAAATTAATCAATTTGGATATTTCTATTTCATTCTATTTGGCCTTTTTATATAATTATCTCTCAATCTAATCATTTTCTCTTTCCACTTTAGTATTTCTTCCCATCCTTTGATAGAAAATTTTATTGCTTCCTCTCTGTTGGTGTGAATTCACCTCCCAGGAGCACAATCTGCAATATTAACATTCACAAATACAAGAGAATCAAATCTCTTTCACCAATGAGTGAATAATAATTGAGATATGAAGAATAATGTACACTGGTCTTGCTTATAAAGGCAAGGGAAAACTGGTAAAAATATAACCAACAACAACTGCCAATTAATTAAATGCACTAATAAACTATTAAAAAAACCCGTATATAACAAAGATACAAAATTGGCACATAGAAAGAATAAGCTCAACTTGTTAATTTAGATAGAAAATATGTACATAATATAGGAGAGAATTGAGAATCCAATCTCCATGAGTTGAAGATAGAACTCCTCAATCAAGTTTTTCAATCTCCATGATTTGAGGATAGGACTCCTCAATCAAGAAATCAATCTCCATAACAACTGCCTAAGTGTATGATTAAAACTATACACTAACACCCCCCTTAAGCATAACTTAGGTGGGCACAAAAAAAAATGGAAATTTGAGTCCCAAAAACTAGGCCTGATAAGGTAATTATTTACAATGAAAACTTTCAAATAAAGTGGAGAGAGATAGAAAACTCAATGGAAAAAAACTATCCTCTAAAAAGAGAGTAATAACAGATATTTTAAAAAGCAAGAGAAATAATACACTAGATCTCACAATCACTCAGAAAGCATGTCCTTTTGACTCCTCTTTTGCCTTTTTAGTGTTTGTAGATGATAAAGATCCAAATTTACAATCTTACTTTCCTCAATGATTTGAGTAAGATCGTTTATTTTTCCTCATACAATCAAGTTCACTATGCCCCAATTTCTTACAAAAAAAACACTTGAAATATTTCTTAGTATTTTCCTCATTTTGTGTTTTTCCTTTTGTATTTCCTTTTATTTTCTTTCTTCTTTTTTGTTTGTCAATCCTTCAGACCAATTAGAACGCAAGGCCCTTTTCATAGAGTAGAATGTTGACACAAAAACTGAATAAGAAGATCCCAATTTGGAAAGAGTTGATAAGATGAATTGATTATCTTTCTTCTCAATTCCACATTCCTTAAGTTGCTGGCTTAGTGACTTAAATTTGGTGAAATATTCTTGTAATTTTTGGTAATCACTTGGAATTAAGCTGATTAATTAATTTTCTAGCTCATGTCCTCTAATATCATAAACTTTCCCAAATAACTTTTCAAGTGTTGACCATACTTCATGTGGGGTTTTCAATGCCTCCACATGAAATAGAAGTTTTGTTGAAAGACATAAAAACAAGAATCCAAAAGCTTGGTCACACTTATTGAACCAATTTTCCTTGTCCTTGGCAGTATTTGGTTCATTTTTAGTACTCATTATAACTATATACAAACCTTTGTTTTGGAGAGTAAGTTGTACATGGTGCTTCTACTCATGGTAGTTAAAAGGTGTAAGAGGTTTAATTACATGATTGGACTCCATACTTGTTTAGGTTTACAACTTTTGAAGGATTTTGAGAAAATAAAGTTTGGAGTATCACAACTCTCTCTAATTTACGCCCCTTTTTAATATTTTTTATTTTTCCACTATTTGGCACTTTATTTTAGTGCATATATTTGCATACAAGAATGATGGTAAAAAAGAACTTTATATATTAGTGCAAAATCATCATCATTAAATAGAGTTTGAAAAAATTTATTTTCACCCTATTGCAAATTTACATTCATGAAGTTTGCATTTACAAAATTAAAAAAACAAATATTTTTAAAGAATTGCTAGAATTAAAGAGGAAAATTAAGCCCTCGTGGGCTGGAAAAAATGAGAGGAGAAAACCCCAAGTGACAAAGAACAATGCACCCCTTTACTAAATAGTGTATCCATCACAAATTTGAGGGAATATTTGATATTTGATATTTGAGGATCAACAATGACACTTATTTCTAATATCCTTCTCAAATTCCTTAGATTGAGCAACCCAATTGACAAAATATCTGCCCTCTACAGAAAAGCAACAGAAAATATCTACAATATACGCCTCTCTTAGAGATAAGCGGAAAAGCATTTAGAAATTTCTCCAATCATCTTTGAGGTGATAGGCAAAGCTTCGAATTCTGGTGAGGGGAGGATCTGACTTCATTTCCTTGCTGCAAATCGCACTTTCCTTAGTCAAACTCGCACCTCTCAAGAGGTGTATATGAGCAGTCAAAAAAAAATGGCCTTGCACTTAGAAACCGCACCTATCACTATTCAATCGGGCATGCAGTGGATAGATTCAGACCTCTTAGTAAACAAATTGGGCCTTTCAACTAAAAATCAGGCCTTTGCATAGTGTTTTTGGGCTTTAATCGCCCTTTAAACAACATATCCGACCTTTGCACAGTGTTTGTGGGTGAAAAATTGCCTCTACCAAAGAAAATCGAGCCTTCACTTGATGCATCGGCTCTTCCACAGCAAAGTACGCCTCCTATAGTTCCTACATCTCTCTTGTAGCTATCAATCTGCCTTTCACAATGCCTCTCTTCACCTTGGATCACTACATGCAACAATACACTAAGAAACAAAGATTAACATGCCGAAAAACAAAGATGAGAAAACACATAAACAAAGGTTTTAATGTTGCTAGAACAAGAGAATCAGCCTACGAAACAGTTCTTGAAATAGAGATTTTAATCATTAGAAAAGAGATTTTAATCTAAAATTATCTTCAATGGCTCTGATATCATGAAGAAACCTATAAATTAGAGACATACAAAATAGGCACACATAAAGCATAAGGTCAAATTGTTAATTTCGATAGAAAATATGTACATAATATAGGAGAGAATTGAGAATCCAATCTCCATGAATCAAGGATAGAACTCATCAATCAAGTTTGTCAATTTCCATGATTTGAGGATAGGACCCCTCAATCAAGAAATCAATCTCTATAACTAATTCCTAAGTGTATGATTAAAACTATACACTAACAACTATAATGCATTATTCCTAAATAAACTTAAGTAGGTAAATATCATATTTACTCTAACACCCCCCTTTAATTGCAACTTAGGGAGATTATTATGCAATACCAAGATGTAATATAGGTATCAGCTACAAAACCATGTTAGGTACCCATTTACAAAGAAAAATGAAATGTAATCTCTCACAAACGGAGAAAAAATCCTATGGAAGAAAACTCCTCTCTAAAAGAGAGAAAATAAAAAAATGATGTATGGATGGAGGACTCAATAACACCCCTCAAGGACTACATACATCATGTATATACAATCAATGATCCTCCCATAGGAAGGAAAGAAGGAGACCTCATAGCCCCCCCATTATGAATAATGTCCTATAAAAATGGTAGGTGCTTAAAGGAAAAACATAGTCCAATGCCTATAAATAACATTTCTCCCTTTGGAGTTAATAAAAATTTATGAAATCACTCACAGCTCCGAAGAAGAAATATAAGTACAGAAAGGAAAAGAAATGATAGATTAAAATTTGCACATAAAAAATAACAATCCTCAAAATGATCTCCGTAAAATTACTCCATAGATGATTCCAAAACTAGTTTCGGGTTCAAAGCCCTCATCAGTTCGAATAAAAGAAAATAAAAAATAGAGAGAGAGAATGCAAAAGAGAGGATGAGATAATGAACTTTGAATGTGCAAAAGAGTGGAGAAGGAGAGATATTTAAACTCAACTCCACCCTAGCCTCCCAAAACAGCAAGCCCTAAAAAACTGGCCGACATGTGCAACATGCATGGAAAAAATCCAAAGAAAAGGGCCAACATGCATGAGAGCAATACCCCTGCCAGAAATAATAAAAGAAACATACTAATTAATAAATAAAACTAGTGGGGGAAAGGGCCAATAGGAAAGGAGAAAAGCTTTAGGGAGGTAAAACATGTCGTGATCTAAACCTGCTTCGAAGGAGAAAGGAACCCAACTTTCAGGGATTCCGCCAACAAACTCTTAGAAAAGGGATGTGTTGTAGTGAGGGGACTTCTTGGCAGAGCCGATGAAATATAGGGTTTAGGGTGGCCCCCAAGTTCAAAGCTTTAGCCGAAGAACTGTAATTGAGCTTCATAACAAGGGGGGCCCCTTTCTTCTTAAGAGAACCATCATGAAAACGAGAAAGAAGCAATGACTTGTCCATCCAAGAAACCTTACTGAAACAAGAGAGCAAAAACTTTTTAGGATAACCACGGGCACATAATCTGGAATAAAATTGTTTCCGAAGCTGATTGAAGCCATAGGGATTAGATTCTCGAAGCAGATACCTCTTCAGCTCACTCATGATAAAGGACTTCTTTTGGTGAGGAGGATGCCAAGAAAAGTATGGAATATACTAATAGGCATTGAGAGGCTTCTGGAAGCATTTAGTGTCGAGAATACCACAAACACTAAAGTGGTCACCTTTGAAGAAGGAAACATCAAGAAGATTAACAGATCGAGAGGAGACAAAAGGAGTGATCTTAATCTCTAAATAAAAACTCTGAAAGTGCTCAAAGAAGGAGAACAGAGAAGTCTCATCACCGATCCAAATCCCAATAGCATAATCAATGAACCTTTTGTAGAAGGCAAGAGAGGAGCAATCAAACTGATCAAGGAGACGCTTCTCAAGATGACAAAGGAATAAACAAGCATAAACCATAGCAAAGTTACTGCCCATGGTAGTTCCTCTGATTTGTCTATAAAAGATGCCATCGAACTCCAAGTAATGTTCATGAAGAACCAACTTAGCAAGGCTCATAATTATGTCGATCAGCTGCAAGTCCAACTTATGAGAAATGAAGTACTCAACAACCATCTCCTTAAGAGTAGAAAGACCAACATCAGTTGGAATACTGGGATAGAGAGATTCCACATCGAAAGTGAACAAAAGAAAATCTTATGGAAAATATCGTTGATCAAGATCTCCTAGGAGATAGAGGGAGTCAGGAAGATGGAACTATTGTTGCAAGAGAATCAGAAACAACAAATGATGAAGAAACAAAGAGGCGGGTTCCAACATATAGCCAGAGTAACTACAGATAGGCCTACCAACCAAAACTAGTTTATGAAGCTTACGAAGCAAGTAAAAGGCACAAGCTCTCGCAGAGGAGACAGGATTCTATTTTAAAAAGTGAGAAATAGGATCAAGAAACTTTTTATATTTAGCCAAAATCAAGTTAAGTTTGCTCCAAATGTAAACCTAAGGGACACAATCCACACGAAGATACACAAGATAATCAGAGAGTTGCTTGATCCCTTCATTCTAGTACCAAGAAGAATCAAGAATCACAAGGCAAAGATTATTGTCCAGAGGTTTGATAACAATGGAGTAATCGCCTCGAACATCCTTAAGGCTTTTCATGAGCCTGGCATGAAGCGGGGAATACCTAGAGAAGGAGCAAGAGGCCAAACAACTCGGAAGGATAGCTTCGACTTTCTGAATGATTTCCTCGAGCTAAAAGTTAGGCTCCATGGGATGCTAGAAGGGATTCTTTTGTCGAAACCGGTGAGGGAGATTGTGAAGTGCAGTGATGTCAACAGTGGACGACTCGAAATCCAGAGTTTCAAGACCGAAAAAGGCACGAAGCCAGAGGCACCTAGCAAAAGCTTTGAATTCCTTGTGAATTACTTCAAGGGTCATAGGAGGAGGATGAGGGATGAACTTAATACCAAGTCCCAGAAGCTTGCGTTCTTCAAAAGAGAGAAGACGAAAGGAGTGGTTGTGAATAGCAGTATTAGAAATGTGATTTTCCACCTCCATGGCAGTCTTTCTAAAGAAGAAGCAAGAGGCCATGAAGGCCCGATCAACAACAGGACCCCAAAATTTTAGGCAGAGGCATTTTGATGACCTCTGCCTCGACCCTAACTAAGACTGCCTCTGTTCTGATTGCCTCTGTTTTGACCTTTGTTCTGACCACGATTCGAACCCAAGTTATGACCATGATTCTAACCCCTATACTGACCTCGGTTCTGACCAATGATCGGTCCTTGGTTCTGCCCCAGGTTTTCTCTTGTGTTTCTGCCATTGGATGCATTCGAACGTCCTATAGATGGGGCATTTGACTTCTTTTGAGGAGCACATTTTGATCCAGAGGGCAATGGACTAGAGGTAGTCGAGGTGACATTCTTCTTGGCTATCGGTACTCCATTTTTTGGACCAGTGGTCAGATTGGAGCTAGACTTATTTTTCTTCATGTTCTGCTTCTTCTTGTTATGCTTCTTCTTGCTAGCATTAGGATTAAGATCTTGGTTTTGATTGAGCTTGGCCTTGAGAGCTTTTATTTCCTTAGAAAGGAAAGCAATCCTTTGGTTAATCATCTTTGCAATCGTCGGATCAGGAGGAAGTTGCTCAACATCAGCTATGGTAGCATCACGGGAGTCCTATCGGACTGAATCGGCACAAGCCTTAGCGACTTTCTTAATTGTGTGATCAATTTTGAACTGGTCATAGAGAATGTAAAATCCTTGAGAGCTTTAGAATACCATTCATCTGGAGAGATAGAGGTGGTATCATGAAGTGGAAGGTGAGAGATGGCCGCACAAGTACCCTTGAGTGTTCCATCAAAATCATCAAGACAGCTAGCGATCTTTGCATCATGGTTAGCAGAGGTTCTAGAGATAGCCTCAATATAGGCATCTAAAAAGAGCTTATTAGTGTTAGCCTGAATAGAATCCAAGTGAGATGAAAATAAAGAATTACCTTCACCATCATTTATGGAGATCTTCGGCGGTTTCACTTGAAGGCTCTTTGGAAGGGAACTAGAAGATTTGAACTTATTAAGCTTCTCAAGGAAGGCCTTAGAGTGCTCAACATCGAGGAAAAAGTGCTTGAATCCTGAAAAGGCAGAGTTGACCAAAGAGAGAATTTGATTAGGATACTTTTTAGAATGAACAACAAGAGGAGCCTAATGAGAAGCACCAGGAGCAGAGTTGTCAGCATGTGGTACCTTAGGAGCCATAGGAGCATTTCCGGGGGCAACAACTTTTTTGGAAATAAGAGTATCCAAATGAGCCTTAAAAGTAGCCTGGCGTTTATCAAAAACATCCATAAAATTCTTCAAAGAGGAGATCAAACCGGCAAGATCGCTAGAAGAAGAAGAAGAGTTAATAAAAATTTAGAGTTAATAAAAATTTATGAAATCACTCGCAGCTCCAAAGAAGAAATATAAGTAGATAGAAAGGAAAAGAAATGAAGGATTAAAATTTGCACAGCAAAAATTAAAATCCTCAAAATGATCTCCGCAAAATTACTCCATAGATGATTCCAAAACTAGTTTCGGGCTCAAAGCCCTCATCAGTTCGAATAAAATAACATAAAAAACAGAGAGAGAGAGAATGCGAAAGAGAGGATGAGAGAATGAACTTTGAATGTGCAAAAGAGTGGAGGAGGAGATATATTTAAACTCAACTCCACCCTAGCCTCCCAAAATAGCAAGCCCTAAAAAACTAGCCGACGTGCACAACATGCATGGAAACAATCCCAAGAAAAGGCCCGACATGCATGAGAGCAATACCCCCGCCAAAAAATAATAAAAGAAACATACTAATTAATAAATAAAACTAGTGGGGGAAAGGGCCAATAAGAAAGGAGAAAAGCTTTAGGGAGGTAAAACATGTCATGATCTAAACCTGCTTCGAAGGAGAAAGGAACTTTTTGGGATTTCGCCAACAAACTCTTGGAAAAGGGATATGTTATAGTGAGGGGAATTCTTGGCAGAGCCAATGAAGTATAGGGTGGCCCCCAAGTTCAAAGCTTTAGCCGAAGAACTGTAATCGAGCTTCAT
This sequence comes from Sequoiadendron giganteum, assembly GCA_007115665.2. Lineage (NCBI taxonomy): Eukaryota > Viridiplantae > Streptophyta > Pinopsida > Cupressales > Cupressaceae > Sequoiadendron > Sequoiadendron giganteum. Next base: position 27,662,450 of record CM021104.1, read on the forward strand.
AACAAGGGGGGCCCCTTTCTTCTTAAGAGAACCATCATGAAGATGAGAAAGAAGCATTGACTTGTCCATCCGAGAAACCTTACTAAAACAGGAGAGAAAAATTTTTTTAGGATAAGGGCATGTTATCTGGAATAAAACTATTTCCGAAGCTGATTGAAGCCATGGGGATCAGATCCTTGAAGCAGATACCTCTTGAGCTCACTCATGATAATGGACTTCTTTTGGTGAGGAGGATGCCAAGAAAATTATGGAATATACTGATATGCATTGAGAGGCTTCTGGAGGCATTTAGTGTTGAGAATACCACAGGCATTGAAGTAGTCACCTTTGAAGAAGGTAACATCAAGAAGATCAACGAATCGAGACGAGACAAAAGGAGTGATCTTAATCTCTGAATAAAAACATTGAAAGTGCTCAAAGAAGGAGAATAGAGAAGTCTCATCACCAATCGAAATCCCAATAACATCATCAATGAACCTTTTGTAGAAGGCAAGAGAGGAGCAATCAAACTGAGCAAGGAGACGCTTCTCAAGATGACAGAGGAATAAACAAGCATAAACCAAAACAAAGTTACTGCCTATGGTAGTTCCTCTAATTTGTTTGTAATAGATTCCATCAAACTCCAAGTAATGTTCATGAAGAACCAACTCAGCAAGGCTCATAATTATGTCGATCAACTGCAAGTCCAACTTATGAGAAATGAAGTACTCAACGACCATCTTCTTAAGAGAAGAAAGACCAACATCAGTTGGAATACTGGGATAGAGAGATTCCACATTGAAAGTGAACAAAAGACAATCCGATGGAAAAGATTGCTGATCAAGATCTCGCAGGAGAGAGAGGGAGTTAGGAAGATGGAACTGTTGTTGCAAGAGAATTGGAAACAGTAGATGATGAAGAAACAAAGAGGCAGGTTCCAACATATAGCCAGAGTAACTACACATAGGCCTACCAGCCAAAACTAGTTTATGAAGCTTACGAAGCAAGTAAAAGGCACAAGCTCTGGTAGAGGAGACAAGATTTTGTTTCAAAAAGTGAGAAACAGGATCAAGAAACTTTTTGTATTTAGCCAAAATGAAGTTAAGTTTACTCCAAATGTGAGCCCAAGGGACACAATCCACACGAAGATACACAAAAGAATCGGAGAGTTGCCTAAGCCCGTCATTCTGGTACCAAGAAGAATCAAGAATCACAAGGCCAAGATTCTTGTCAGCAGGTTTGATAAAAATTGAGTGATTGCCCCAAAGATCCTTAAGGTGTTTCATGAGTCTAATAGGAAAGGGGGAATGCCTAGGGAAGGAGAAAGAGGCCAAACGACTATGAAGGATAGCTTCGAATTTCTAAATGATTTCCTCGAGCTGAAAGTTAGGCTCCATGGGATGCCAGAAGGGAGTCTTCTATCAAAACCAGTGAGGTAGATTGCGAAGCATAGTGATGTTAGCAGTGGAAGAGTCGAAATCCAGAGTTTCAGGCCAAAAAAGGCATGAAGCCGGAGGCACCTAGAAAAAGCTCTGAATTCCTTCTGAATTACTTCAATGGTCATAGGAGGAGGTTGAGGGATGTACTTAATACTAGGTCCCAAAAGCTCACGTTCTTCAAAAGAAAGAAGATGAGAGGAGTGTTTGTGAATAGCAGTATTAGAAATGTGATTTTGCACCTGCATGGCAGTCTTTCTGAAGAAGAAGCAAGAGGCTATGAAGGCCTGATCAACAACAGGACCCCAAAAGTTTAGGCGGGGGCGTTGTAATGACCTCTACCTCGACCTCAACTGAGATTGCCTCTATTCTGATTGCCTCTGTTTTGACCTTTGTTCTGACCATGATTCGGACCCAAGTTCTTACCACGATTTTGACCCTGAATCTGACCCCTGTACCGACCTCGGTTCTAACCAATGATCATTCCTTGGTTCTACCCCAGGTTTTGTCTTGTGTTTCTGCCATTGGATGCATTCGAACGTCCTACAGATGGGGCATTTGACTTCTTCTGAGGAGAAGATTTTGATTGAAGAGGGTTTAGTTTAAAGTATTTTAATTGAAGAGGGTTTGATCAAACCCAATTATATCAAACCCCCTTGGATAGAAACTCGCTAGTTTTAAACCATGCCTATAATGGAGTCTCCTCTACAACTATCAAAATGCTAATAAAAAACCACTTTTGATTCACCTTTTAGGGGATCAAATTAATCCATTTAAAATTTATCCTTTGTAAACATGTAATACTTATTATAAGCTTCCCAAAAAGTATAATTTTAAATATATTTAATTTTATTATTATATTTATTTTTTATTTCTTTTGAATGTAGGTTTTTCAATGAACATCGAGGTCCTTGTTTCACACATATGGAAAAATAGGAAATGAGAGAAAAAAAATTCTAAAAAATACATGTACACTAGATATTGATGTCTTTATTCCAACAAAAAATAATAAGTTAATTCAAGTGCATACAAAAAAATCTATGTAGATGAAAGTATAATATATCGAAATTATAATTACTCTGACTTAAAAAATTAATTAAAATATATATATATGCAACAAAAAAATTATGAAAAAATATCCATCCACATAGCACCACCTGTTGGACTCAAGGGAACACTCAGGGGGGGTGAATTAGTGTTCTACAAAATATGAACTTAATGATTTTGATAATTAAACCATTTCAATATTAGACAAAAGAAAGATGCAAACAAACAAAGTAAACATCCACAACACCATAACACAAGGATTTTTACATGGAAAACCTGTTAGGGGAAAAACCACGGTAGAGGTTAATTGTCACATATTGATTTTTTCTATAATGTCCCCTTCTCAAACCTGATATTTCCAGTGACCGTTGGCCTTTTTCTGGAAACCCGAAGGCTAGTCGGAAGGTAAAATTAGGGTTTCCTATTTTTGGGGATGTCTTTGCTCGGAGTTGGTGGATCTGATGGCGGATTCTTTCTAGGTTTTAAGAGAGCTTCGCAGTGGTATGATCATTTCGGCATTCAGAGCATTTTCTGGAATTTACTATTTTTAGTAAATTCTATTTTTGGCCGTATACAGGTTGGTCTCAAGTAGTTGACTTTCCCCTTCAGTTGTCTCAAGTGGTGTATTCAGTTTCGGGCTTCAGAAGCAGTTTTGGAGAGTTGAGCTCATTTCACTTAAAAATAACATTATAATTTAAATGTTATTTTATCACCTTGGCCTAGTCAAATAACTTAATGTTATTTTAAAAGGTGGACTTGAAGGGTGGCGCCATCATTGAGGTTATATTAAAATTATATTGAATTTATCAAGTCAAAACTAAGCCTTAAGGAGGACGCATTTATTTAAGTGAGAAATTTAATGAAGTCAAAATTAAAGATGCTTGGAAAAGGATGCCATTTCTTGGGATTAGGGTTTTGACTTTGGAAAAGATGTTAGGGTTTCAAGGAAGGTCAACAGAAGCTTATAAAAGATAGCCTTGGGTTCTCATTTGATCATCTTTTGTCTATGCTATTGTTATGCTGCCAAAATGGTTGCTGGATTGCTTCGAGGAATGAATGCCTCCTAGCCTTGGCTCGACTTCGTGCTTGAGAGATAGCACCTAGTGGAGAGGATTGCTTATTTTGAGTGAGTTGTAGTGAGGTTTGCATTGTAGTGTTATTTTGCCATTAGAAGTTCAGTTTATTGCATTTTATGTCATTTTCTGGAGTTGCTGATAACAAGGTTGAATCTGTAGTTTCACTCGTAAATCAGAAAACAAAAATAATCTCATTCTGGGTATTGTGTCATTGCATCTTATTGGTAAGGGCGCCCTTTCATGAATATTTGCATATTTTAATACGAAGCTTATGATTTTATAATGCAAATCCGTCATTCCTTGAAAGCCGTACTTTTTGGAGTGCATTAGGATTTGTGTCAGTAATTAATAACCATTTTTAGATGCCATTTCTTATTACTAAGTTAGGCGCCATCATTTTGAGGGTCTATTGCATCAGATTTGAGATCATTTGGGTGAGAAATGAGAGAGTTATGAGCATATGAGTAAATTCATAGGTTGCTGGTTTTTCAATTTAAAGTGCAGATTTGTGATAAACCAGAATTAGAATCTTGATCATTGAAGAGTTTTATTGTTTTGGCACTCTATCCAAGCTAAGGAGAGTTCTTTATGATGTATTGTTAATCTTTCGAATTCCTAAGCTATTGGCAGGCGAATGATCCTCATTTTGTAAACTGATAGTAGTACTGGCAGTCATTTTCAAATCTGATTTGTAATGCTCTCTTTCATTATGAAGTTGTTTTGTAATAGATACATCTCCGCCCTATGGTAGCTACTTTCCCACTCTGGGTTAGCAAGCACATTCTGGGTGTTGAGTACTCTCAGCTTTTCAATATTTCTTTCAAGCATTGTACTTTGTAACACTCCGCTATATGGTTGCCCCTCACTCCATACTAGATTGGGTAGCACATACTTGGTGTCGAGTTCCCTTTCAGCACTTAGTGTAGAAGATCCTCTGACCATATGCTCACCATCATCGGTGCCATTCTTGGTTAGAGTTCCTGCATAAGCAATTTGATTTAGATCCTCTGACCAATGCTCACACCTTTCCCACATCGGGATCCTGGTGTACATTTTGGTTAGAGTTGCTTCCGCACGTTTTGGGTTTAGCTGCTAACCTTAACGGGTGCATTTGTTTCTAATTTGTAATTTGAAAAATGAAAAAAATTGGCTTGGAATATTTCATTGTCGATTATTTAAGTGCAATTATAAATCATGAGATTGTTAATTATTATGTTAAATGATTATTTAAATTGAAGTGAAATAGAAATTGGAAGTGGAATTTAAATTGAAATTGAAATACAAATGAAATGATTTGAAATGCATTTTTATGAAATTTGGGGTTTGTCCGTAGGAATAAGTATTTTAATTGAAGAGGGTGAGAACATCGATTATTTAGAGTCGTTTTTGCCATTAGATGTTTATGAGGATGATGGAATATCACACATCACTTAGTATTTTTAATGTATGTTCGTGATGATTATTATGGGAAATTTAAACTAAGTTAATTTAAAGTATTTTAATTGAAGAGGGTTTGATCAAACCCACTTATATCAAATCCCCTTGGATAGAAAATCTCCAGTTTTTAACAATGCCTATAATGGAGTCTCCTCTACACCTATCAAAATGGTGATAAAAAACCACTTTTGATTTACCTTTTAGGGGATCAAATTAATTCATTTAAAATTTATCCTTTGTAAACATGTAATACTTATTATAAGCTTCCCAAAAAGTATAATTTTAAATATATTTAATTTTATTATTATATTTATTTTTTATTTCTTTTGAATGTAGGTTTTTCAATGAACATCGAAGTCTTTGTTTCACACATACGGAAAAATAGGAAATGAGAGAATTTTTTTTCTAAAAAATACATGTATACTAGATATTGATGTCTTTATTCCAACAAAAAAAAAAATAATTTAATTCAAATCCATACAAAAAAAGTTATGTAGCTAAAAGTATAATATATTGAAATTATATTTACTTTGACTTAGAAAATTAATTAAAATATATATATGCAACAAAAAATTATGAAAAAATATCCATCCACTAGATATTGGTGTGAAAAAAATGTATTTAAAAAATTAGAATTGTTTCCTTTCTATAAAAAAAGTTATGCAGTTGAAAGTAAACATCACTTTTTGGAAATGATGTTTAGCACAAAAAATAAGTTAATAAAAATTACATAAAAGGATTCACAACTTTTTTTTTAATTTTTTAAAAAATATAATTATAATTTACAGAAAAAATATCACAAATCACTAGTTTGCTTCATCTTCAAATTCTTAATGGTTTAGCTTCTATAGGTGTAAGAAAGTGAAAATTTGGTAAAAAATGTTGATTTCAGTGTCAAGTTTGGCCAAAAAGTTTAACCCATTATTGTGGGATCACCCTAAACCAAGAAAAAATGCAATAATGTTTCCCATTCTGGATAGGAATTAGCAAGTGAAATCCAAATGTAGGATGATAATTTATTTGAAATATGATCATGTGTCGCCAAGACCTTGGAAGATGATGCCATAAACCAATTAGGAACATGCCTAGTCATAGTAGGTGACAAAAAAGGTACCACAGGAAAGTGATTTTTAACATTCTCCAAATACAAAGATGGATTGCCAATAGTTGTACCACAACTATCATCAAATAGAAAAATTAATTATTCAAATGTGCCTTCCAAGTCTGAAATGTGAGATTCCATGAACAATGAACCAATGTCCAATAAATAGGAATTTCAATCAGGAATACAATGATAATAATGTTTCTTAGGAATGATGGAAGTACTTAATGAAGGTGGATCAACTATCTCTGACAAAGAATCAAAACCCTCCAAAGGATCACAAGCATGGTTTATCCTCTCTAAAAACTAACAAGGCACACTAGAATTGGAAAAAGGATCATCGAAATATGGCAGAGTATCATGATCTCCATATGATTCTCGAATGTAAGTCTAAGGAGCATAAGGGCACTCAAAATGAATAAGTGATTCCAAAATGTCATCATTCAAGTGCTCAAAAATAACTCTTAAGTCTTTAGCCCTATAGCCTTTCCAAATAATATACCCACAATGTGTGTTTGGAATAGGAACTTCATTATAGAAATATGGCAATAGATTATGCTCACTAAGATGAGTGAGCATAAAATCACTCCATTGCCTATATTTCCCTTTCTCCAAAGAAAATATCATTATAATTGATAATTTTTCATGATTTCCAAAGATAGTGCTTATACAAGTATGGAAACTTCCAAAAAATAATTATAAGGTTAAAATAACTTGATTTGGTGTAAAGATTGTACCCTTCAAACACCATGACCTTTGGGGCACAAGAATCCACATAATCTCCAAGAACAAACCACATGAGAGACATTGTCCACTATCATGTGACGCTTGCTCATGGTTAATGTGTGATGGAACAGGCTATATCAATAGCCAAAAAACACATAGCACCACCTGTTGGACTCAAGGGAACACTGAGAGGGGGGTGATTCGGCATTCTACAAAATATGAACTTGATTAATCTGATAATTAAACCATTTCAATATTAGACCAAAGAAAGATGCAAACAAACAAAGTAAGCATCAACAACACCATAACACAAGGATTTTTACATGACAAACCTGTTAGGGGAAAAACCACAGCAAAGGTTAATTGTCATGTATTGATTTTGTCGATTATTTAAATGCAATTATAAATCATGAGATTGTTAATTATTATGTTAAATGATTATTTAAATTGAAGTGAAATTGAAATTGGAAGTGGAATTTAAATTGAAATTGAAATACAAATGAAATGATTTGAAATGCATTTTTATGAAATTCGGGGTTTGTCCGTACGAACAAGTGAACTTGAGTGTGGGCGAGAACATCAATTAGTTAGAGTCATTTTTTCCATTAGACGTTTATGAGGATGATGGAATATCACACACCACTTAGTAGTTTAATGTATTTTCGTGATGATTATTATGGGAAATTTAAACTAAGTTAATTTTGATTGCTTAAATTTATGTGAAAAACAATATATTGTTTTAAATGGCAATTTGATTATTGATGTGATGAAATTGATTTTATTCAAAAGAATTAATTCTTTGTGTAAATATTGTATTATTAGCTGAAAATAATAATGCTTTATTCTAGATTATTGGAATAAATTTTTAATTGTGAAAATGAACAAAATGTAAAAATTGTGTTATTGATTTAATTATTATTTTCTCATTTGATAAATGAGAGAAGAAATATATGTTTAAATAGAAATTAGAAATAAGTGAATTTAGTTCATAATTGAAATTGAATAGAAAACAACAATATGTTCAAAGATGAAATTCAAAATTGGAATTGAAACAACGGTTATTAATTTGAATTCAAACACATTTCAATCAATTTGCATGCAAACAAGGAGAGAAAATTGGAGTTCTGGAGATAAAAACGTAAATTGTGGATCAAATTCAATGGAGAACTCCACCATTTTGCATGAGATGGAGAAGAAAAAATTGAAATTGGGTGAGAGGAGTAAAATCCATTTTTGGAAGCAGAGTTAAGAAGGAAAAATAGAGTTTTAGTTGGATTTTTATTCCATATACCTGGCATGCGCGGTTAGGATGAGTGTGCAAGTTCTTTTTGGAGTAATTTGATTTTTAATTAGGGGAGAGGCAAGCAAAAATGAATGGGGAAAATCCATCTCAGAAAAAAAGACAAATGACTAGGGAAATTACTTACACGCGGCCAGAGAGGGAGGGGCATAGTTTCCTTTTGTTGAATTATTTTGATCTTCTTATCATCAAATCCATGCACATGGAAGGAGACAACATGGAGGTGGAAAGGAGAAGAAACAAAGAAGAGAAGATGTAGGGCATGACCTAAGGGAAGAAGAGGCACGGTAGGAAAGGAGAAAGGAGGGAGTAAAGTAATAAAGGTGGGAGACAAGGAAGAATGGAGAGGGTGCGAAGGAAGGTAGAGGGAGAACCTAGCCAGCAGGGAGAAGGTGTGGCAGAGTGGGAGATGTAGTATGGATGATGCATAACAAAGAGTAAGGAGAATTATGGATGGTGTGTACAGACCTAAGGGAGAGAGAGGGATAAGCAACTGACAGGGAAAATTGGGAGAGCATTAACGTGCTATCCCATAAGATGATAGGATGCTGCCAATAGTAATAGAGGGAAGAAAGAGAAGATGAGGCTAGGAAGATAGTTTAGAACAGGAAAAGGATAGGAGAAAATTTGGAAGGTGCACCCAGGAACAGAGGTAAGAATAGTAACAGACCAGACAAAGGAAGAACAAAAAATATTAATTATTTCCTGAGATACATGCACAAATACAGTCAGAAACAAAAGAGGATTTTGATTAGAAGAATAGTTACAAAGAAAAATTGGCAATCAAAGAGCACAAACTAGATTTAAGAAATTACCAGGTAGACTCGATGAAAACAAATTCACAGTCAATTCAAAACTGAGTTTAATTCTTTTATTTTTATTCTTGTATTTTATCAAATGAAACGTGTCACTATTTTTAATCAAAAATAGAACAAAGATAAAAAACTAGACTAAAATTTTATGGAGACAATGAATAACTTTAAAACCAAAAAATTATCAAACAAACTTGAACAAAAAATAATCAAGGAACAATAGATTTTGTTGTTTAGTAAATTTTGTTTTTGCATAATTGAAAAGATGCACTCAGAAAACATAATGTTTTAGATTTATTTAAATTTAGAAAAAGCTTGAAAAAAACCAAAACTATCAAACAGATAAATTCTCAAAATAATGCAAATAGAAAAGATAGTGATTTTGATTTAAATTAAATTGTTGATTATTATCCAGAATGAAAAGATTACATAATTTTGTGTATTAAATATACTTGAAAAACAAGAGTGGATTTTGACAATTCTTTAGGATTGATATTAAATTGTTAAGAAATCGAAGTGTAATTCTGAGGTGTTTATGTTTTGAAAAGATATTATTTTAAGGGAAATATGAAAAACAAAAAAGAAAAGGGAATAGAATTTTAAATATAATTACTTAAAAATTAAACAAATTAGAAGAGGATTATATGGAATTGTGATTGAATTTCTTGAGTAAATGAACCGGAAGAATGTGTGCTCATTTAATTCTTGTTTTTAATATGTACTTAGTTACATACTTGAGATACACCTTCTTTACTTTATTCTAAAATTTGAACATAATGTTATTTGTGATTTAAAACCGTGAAATTATGGTATTTAAAAAAAACCATGTTTGCTTGAAAATGGAAGTGCATTTCATGTGTTTGAGAAAGATTATTTTTTATTTTTAATGGAACCATGCATGCTTGATAATTGAATGCACATGACATGTGTTTGGAAAGTTACATTTCGGGACATGTGCCGAATATGGGTTATTAGAGAGTGTAGTTTTTCTTTTTCAGAAAATGATTTTATATGTCGTGCATGAAATTTTACTTGGCCAAGTAAATTAAGGAGTATTGAAATACATGGAATGAATGAACTCTCTACCATATCCTATTATCGAGATTTCTTGTTTCTTTAACAAATTATAAAAATGAAAATGCTTGTGGAATTACCAGTTCTACTAGGCACGCATCAGATAAGCTATGGATTGAAGATCAAAGGATGTTATCTTCATTTATGTATTATTGTATTCTTTAAATTATGTAATGTAGAGCTTAAGGCGACAAAATGCCTAAGTCTTGAAATGTAAAATTATATTAAGAATTATTTTGTATTATTATCAATGTCATGTAAGATGACACGTGTATGAATCTAACTGGAAATATTAAGAATCTATTTTATTGACTTTAAGTCATTATTTTGAAAATAGATTGGATTTTATGATGTATAATGAATGAAGTGTCGAATTTATTTTGAATATCAATGAATTTATTTACATGTATTGTCGTTGTTTGAATTGAAGAATTTCATGATTTACATTTGGTATCAGAGCAACCAGGCTTTGGACTACAACCTATGAGGTCATTGTACACAATAATAAGTAAACCTTATCAAAAGATTAAAGGTTGAAAAGTTCTTTGTCCCAGAATGGCAAGAGAACATAACTTAAGGAAGTGAAAAGGAAGATGTAAGCATTAGTAATCTGTGTAAATTTGGGCTAGTTAGAGATTCGTCCTTGGAATCAGAATTCCTAAACCATCAAATTTTGATAAAACCTAAGATTGTGGAAGATTATGCAATCAAGTTATGTAGTAAGGTTAGGAATAATAACCTATACATACATGACTCTAAGAAAAAAAAAAAGAGAACAAGTAGGAATGAGATTAATTGAATTATTGCAACCTACAATTGTAAAAGAGTCAACAACTCTTGGATTAGTGTAATCACTACGAATCTATGTGTTCAAAGTCAGCATAGATTAGATTGATCAAAGTAGGATATGAATGAAGGAAGTATTCTCCAGGGTTGGGGAACTCATGACTTAAACTCTTGTGTTAAGATAAAGATCTTGTTAGAAAAGAGTTAGTATCAAGGAATTGAGAAAAGACAAAAATGGTCAGAGGAAACAATCAATGACATGAGAAAGGTTCCTCCAACCAAGATTAGTGAAGTTATTGAAGTTTTCAGAATCAAACAACTTATGAATAATGGCTCCAAAATGGAATAGGAATACAACATGGATTTATTTTTTAGGACACAAGAATTCCCAAGGAAAGTAACACCCTAAGGTGACAATTACATCAACAAAAGAGGTTTGTGAGTATGGATATTCCTCCATTCAAAAGGATATTATTATCAATGCCTTAGAAAAGAATAGGGAGATAACTTGATCATGATAAGGAAGATCATTGTCTAGGGATTGACAAGGAAAGATCTTAGAGACTCATGATTGGAAGAAAGTGTCTCTATACTCCTATATACTTAATATAGAGAATTTAAATAATGATGGTATTTCTATGTGAAAAATAAAGTAAGATGTGGAATTATGTGAACCACACCTTAATTTCATAATGAGAATGATTAAATCACTTAATCACTACTGTACTCTTGAATTCAACCTTGGGTTAAAGATAAACTAATTTGGACAGGAAGTTCTTTCAATAAAGAGAGAGATCATATGATGAGACTAAAACCTATAAGTTGGATTACATAGTGGAATTACTCTTTAACACCTATAAGTAGGAATTAAACTTGAATGAGTTGTACAATGAGTCTTGACTATAGCTACATAAAGAGGAGAAATCTATAAACAATCAGACTAATCAACAATGAAGGATTCCATTCTAAGGATTGGAAGGGAATTGTGGGTTTAATATTTTCTCATGTGATTGAATATCTTTGGATATAATCAAACTATGTAAGGATAGAAACATAGAAGGGATGCCTAGTAAGTTAAAGGAAGTCATTTTATTGAAACAAATTTACTTTAAGTAGCTCTTATATTAGAAGAGAAACACTTTCAAAAAAAAGCATCTGTTGTCATGATAGAACATCATAGAATGTTCACTTAGCAAGAAATGCTGAAAATATTATGGAGAATAACATTAGAATTGTTACATGTGCTCAAAATGAAATATGGAAGTTGAGACTCTCTTATAATTAAGAAATTAATGGAGTTGAATGCCTATGCTTGATGATTAGGTATGCAATTAAATTGGTTATTATCTAGAGATCAACATGATTGAATGAGGATTAATACTCAAAACATAGTACTAGATTAAATCAAAGAAATTAGGTTGAGTTAAAAGATGAATTGCATCTTTGAAAATAATTCAAGGACAAAAGAAAATCCATGGTATGGATGTGTTGAGATAAATGGGAATTATCTCTACAAAACCTATAACCATTTACATGAAGGTTAATAATGGCGTAAGATCAATATAGGTTATTAGTTAGTCAAAGGATAGACTATTGGCTGATATAAAAGAACCTATGTGTCAAAAATTTGGAAGATTCAAGAATGGAATGAGGAAAATAATGTGAGGGCTAGTACATTGGATTGACAAAAGGAATTGTTGGATAAGGATCCACTATTATCTAGAAGAAGAAAGAGTAAGAAGATGCACAAAATATAGCAAGGTAATGGCTAGTATGCTAGGAAATGAAGACCGAAAGTTATCATTTGTAGGACATGTAACTCTCTTGAGATTCTAGAAGGAAAATGGTAGAAGACAAGAAAAATCGATCTATTGATGTTAGTAGAATAACATAATCTTCTGGTGGATAGACTCATCAAAGAAACTAATAGTTCTTGGAAACTTGATTTATAGGATTTTGGCCCTAAATAATATATTATGGTTAACTAGTTGCTTAGTAAATCTGGAAGGTTATTTCAGTTTAGAAAATAATGATATGGTTGTGTAAACCAAAATCATACCATGAGATATTCATTTGAATAAATGTGCAATATATTATTTTAGTCAATAAGTAAAATGGTGGACTAAATATTTAATGATGTGTAAAATTGAAGTTTGGACCATTGTAGGAAAAGAAAGGAAACACTATTAAAGATGAAAAAAAAAGGCTTGGATATAATTATAGACTTGATAAAATGTTAGAAGGAGTAATAGATTGAAGTGATTGATGAAACTTAATTAACAAAAAAGCTTAAGTGTGGAGCGGTATCAAAATTGATAAGTGTCTAGGAGTAAGGTTATGCTCATGATAGAAAAGTAATCTAGGGAAAGTACTTTTTGGTAAGGATAATGAATGTATAAGTGATGGATGGACTTGGTTTATGAGTTGTCTAAAAGTGTAAGTACAAAGGAAAAGGATTTGACCCACGATGTAGTGTACAATACATCGACATTCCTCTTCCATTTGGGCTATACTAAGGATAAATTCACAGACCAATGAATTCTGATCACTAAGTATAGTTGTTATTATTTATTGGATGTCTTTATGGATAAAGCTCTTTGGGAGACTAACTATGTTTGAAGCATACGAGATTTCCCTATGTGATAGTAAGGATACTTGAAGCAAGGTCTAGAAATGACAAGATTACTTTATAGGATGAATGTTTTGTAAATCTTATTTCATTTTGGGAAATCTTCAAAGCTGGCTCCAAGATTTGTGGGACCCTTTGATGTACTGGAAGTCATGAATCTAGTTGCTTATAGACTAGCGTTTACTAGGATAATACTCAGTACAAGGTCCAGTGGAGGATTTTTCTATGATTGACCATCGTTTTCCTCATTTGCTTTCTTATAATAGTATTTTTTTAATGCATGAGATACTTGATACTCGAGGTTTTGATTCACATGTTGTGAACTTTGATAGCATGGATACTACTATGATTTGTTTATGCTTATGTTTTTGTGAACTATGTTAGTTATTATTTCATTATGATTGAGATACTATGTTTTACTGATAGAGATAGTATATTTTATTGATTGAGATAGTATGTTTTATTGATTGAGATGGTGTGCTTATTGAATGATTAATAAGACATCGAGACGATGTCTCTTCCAAGAAGGGAAGGATGTCACGTATTGATTTTTTCGATTATTTAAATGTAATTATAAATCATGAGATTGTTAATTATTATGTTAAATGATTATTTAAATTGAAGTGAAATTGAAATTGGAATTGGAATTTAAATTGAAATTGAAATACAAATGAAAGGATTTGAAATGCATTTTTATGAAATTTGGGGTTTGTCATTGTTGATGAGAAATCGAGTGTAAGTGAATGCAGGAACAGGTGAACTTGAGTGAAGGCGAGAACATCGATCAGGTAGAGTCGTTTTAGCCATTAGATGTTTATGAGGATGATGGAATCTCACATACCACTTAGTAGTTTAATGTATTTTCGTGATGATTATTATGGGAAATTTAAACTAAGTTAATTTCAATTGCTTAACTTTATGTGAAAAAGAATATAATGTTTTAAATGGAAATTTGATTATTGATGTGATGAAATTGATTTTATTCAAAATAATTAATTCTTTGTGTAAATATTTTATTATTAGCTGAAAATAATAATGCTTTATTCTAAATTATTGGAATACATTTTTAATTGTGAAAATGAACAAAATGTAAAAATTGTGTTATTGATTTAATTATTATTTTCTCATTTGATAAATGAGAGAGGAAATATATGTTTAAATGGAAATTAGAAATAAATGAATTTATTTCATAATTGAAATTGAACAGAAAACAATAATACGTTCAAAGATGAAATTCGAAATTGGAATTGAAACAACAGTTATTAATTTGAATTCAAACACCTTTCAATCAATTTGCATGCAAAAAAGGAGAGAAACTTGGAGTTATGGAGATAAAAATGTAAATTGTGGATCAAATTCAATGGACAACTCCACCATTTGCATGAGATGCACGAGAAAAAAATTGAAATTGGGGGAGAGGAGTAAAATCCATTTTTGGAAGCAAAGTTAAGAAGGAAAAAGAGAGTTTTGGTAGGATTTTTATTCCATATACCTGGCATGCACGGTCAGGAGGAGTGTGCAAGTTATTTTTGGAGTACTCTGATTTTTAATTAGGGGAGAGGCAGGCAAAAATGAATGGGGAAAATCCATCTCAGAAAAAAAGAGAAATGACTAGGGAAATTGCTCATGCGTAGCTAGAGAGGGAGGGGAGCAGATTCCTTTTGTTGAATTCTTTTGATCTTCTTATAATCAACTCCATGCACATGGAAGGAGACGATGGGGAGGTGGAAAGGAGAAGCAACAAAGAAGAGAAGAGGCACAACAGGAAAGGAGAAAGGAGGGAGTGAAGGAATAAAGGTAGGAGATAAGGAAGAATGGAGAGGGCACAAAGGAAGGTAGAGGGAGAACCCAACCAACATGCAAAATTCATGGCAGAGTGGGAGATTTAGTATGGATGATGCGCAACAGAGAGTAAGGAAGATTATGGATGGTGCACACAAACCTAAGGGAGAGAGAGGGATAGGCAGCTGGTAGGGAAAATTGGGAGAGCATTAACCTGCTATCCCATAAGGAGATGGGATGCAACCAATAGTAACAGAGGGGAGAAAGAGAAGGTGAGGCCAGAAAGATAATTTAGAATACGAAAAGGATAGGAGAAAATTTGGAAGGTGTGCCCAGGAACAGAGGTAAGAACAGTAATAGACAAGACAAAGGAATAAAAAAAAAGATTAGTTATTGCCTGAGATACATGCACGAATAGAGTCAGAAACAAAAGAGGATTTTGATCAGAAGAATAGTTACAGAGAAAAATTGATAGTCAAAGAGCACGAACCAGATTCAGGAAATTACCAGGTAGACTCGATGAAAACAAATTCACATTCAATTCAAAACTGAGTTTAATTCTTTTATTTTTAGTCTTGTATTTTATCAAATGAAACATGTCATTATTTTTAATCAAAAACAGAACAAAGATCAAACACCAGACTAAAATTTTATGGAGACAATGAATAACTTAACCAAAAAATTGTTAAACAAGCTTGGATAGAAAACAATCAAGGAACTATCAGACAGATAAATTCTCAAAATAATGCAAACGGGAAGGATAGTGATTTTGATTTAAATTAAATTGTTGATTATTATCCACAATGAAAATATTATATAATTTTGTGTATTAAATATGCTTCAAAAACATGAGTGAAATTTGACAATTCTTTAGGATTGATATTAAATTGTTAATAAATCGAAGTGTAATTATGAGGTGTTTGTGTTTTGAAAAGATATTATTTTAAGGGAAATATGAAAAACAAAAAAGAAAAGGAAATAAAATTTTAAATATAATTACTTAAAAATTAAACGAATTAGAAGAGGATTATATAGAATAGTGATTGAATTTCTTGAGTAAATGAACCGAAATAATGTGTGCTCATTTAATTCTTGTTTAATATGTACTTAGTTACATACTTGAGATACACCTTCTTTATTTTATTCTAAAATCCGAACATAATGTTATTTCTGATTTAAAATTGTGAAATTATGGTATTAAAAA
The DNA here is from genome assembly GCA_007115665.2 of Sequoiadendron giganteum. Classification (NCBI taxonomy): domain Eukaryota; kingdom Viridiplantae; phylum Streptophyta; class Pinopsida; order Cupressales; family Cupressaceae; genus Sequoiadendron; species Sequoiadendron giganteum. Next base: position 27,678,840 of record CM021104.1, read on the forward strand.
AAAAAACTATGTTTGCTTGAAAATGGAAGTGCATTTCATGTGTTTGAGAAAGATTATTTTTTATTTTGAATGGAACCATGCATGCTTGATAATTGAATGTGCATGACATGTGTTTGGAAAGTTACCTTCCGGAATGGGTGTCGAATATGGGTTATTAGAGAGTGTAGTTTTTTTTTTTCTTTCATAACTACTTTTATATGTCGTGCATGAGATTTTACTTGACCAAGTAACTTAAGGACCATTGAAATAGATGAAATGAATGAACTCTCTACCATACCCTAGTATCAAACTTGCTTGTTTTTTAAATGAATTAGAAAAATGAAAATGTTTGTGGAATTACTAGTTATACTAGGCCCACATCAGATTCCATCCTGCTTGATGACTTCTTTTTGCTAAGCGATTCGTGTAGGGTTGGGTATTCTTTGAATGAATAAATAATTCTGGGGAAGCGTAAACATCGAGGTTGGGCGGAAAAAGCACCTGATTCTTGTTTACGTCTTCATTATTGAAGATAAGCTATGAATTGAAGATCAAATGAAATTATCTTAATTTATGTATTATTGTATTCTTTAAATTATGTAATGTAGAGCTTAAGGCGCCAGAATGCCTAAGTCTCGAAATGCAAACTTATATTACTTCTTTTGTATTATTATCAATGCCATGTAAGATGACACATGTATGAATCTAATTAGAAATATTAAGAATCTATTTTATCGACTTTAAGTCGTTGGTTGGAAAATCAATTGAATTTTATAATGTCTAATGAATGAAGTGTCGATTTTCTTTTGAATATCAATGAATTTATTTTAAAATATTGTCGTTGTTTGAATTGAAGAATTTCACGCTCACATTAATCCACAATTTGAATACTCAAATATAAGTTTTAAAAGGGAATCCACTTGCATTCAAGCACACCCTAGAACTCACTACTCAATATAAAGATTCACATGATTAGAAAGTGAATTAGTTGAGAATTAAAGAATAATAAAAAGTGATGGAGGATGTGACATGTGAAATAAATTAAATAAATAATAAATAAATTATCTATTTTTTAAGAGAAAAAAAAAAAATGGTAAATAATTATTTACCCTAGATTGAACTTTAGAGAAAATAGGGGGAATGATTCTAAATGAGATGATGGATATTAATAAAATAATAAAAATAAGAATCAATTGATCAAATGTAGTTGTCAATTTTAGGTGTCGACTATATTTCAAATTCTCTACAAACACAAAGAAGAAATGTTTTGTTACGGGCAGTTTCAAAGTTTGTTCAGATTCAGATTGTAATCTCCAACTGTATAATGTTCTTACACTTATTGATCCCTCAGGTGGAACTAGTTGTATTCTTACTGTTGTCATGTAAAAGTTCAGCTCTTTGAGGTCTTTTATTCTTGTTTTGATAGTGATTTCTGTTATATTCTTCACAGTCTATTTACTATCCTCTTTCCTTGAATTTATTTTTCCAATGATTGAATAAAAAAAAACAGAAGATTATTTTTATTTGAACAGCGTTAATGTATAAAAAAATTAAAGAACGCGTTAAATCAGATCAAGTAAATAGCATTGACAAATCAAAAAAATACAAACAAACATATCATATTTATGATAAACATTTGTTTTAATCATTAACGGATCTGAAAACTAACAAACGTTAGGGAAAATAAACTTAATAAAGCTTTCTACAAATCTCTAACCTTCCTAATCCATAGAGTTAAGCAGCCAGATCCTTCCCAAACTCTGTGTGATTAAAGCAGATGTTCAGTGATAATCATGGAGCTTCATCCTCTTAAGAGAAGCTTTGGTCGAAATCCTTGAAACCCTTTTATTACATATCTACACCATTGTCCATTGAATCAAACGTTCTGAGGACAATATTTTACAAAGGGAAGAAAAACCTCCTGTACAAAAAAACAGAAAACTCTTTACACAGGCAGAGGGCGCTTGGTAACAATCTTCACCATTGTAATATAATTGTCTATATCCCAATATTGCCCAGTAAAATTTACATATACACTGCACAAGATTTTGTGGGAATCTCAGTAAACTAAGCTGGCTGCTGTAAAATTATTCCAGGGGATATTATCATTTCCTCCATTAACTCCCGCCCTGCGATGGTTTTCTGGATAAGCTCCCCTTGTGTAACTGTTCCGCATATGTTCAGCAGTCCTCAGCAGATAGTCGATGAATCTGCGAGCTAAAATAGAAATTTGGGTGAGCATTAATGGTAGATTTTTGGTGGAAAAAGAGATGTATAGAACTGAACAACACAACACATCTAACATACCCAACATCTTCAAATCATTGAATTCTCTATGTTACTCCCCAAATATGAAATTCAACATAGATTTCCTTACATCAAGGGCGCCGCTTCAATATGAAGAGAATTGTCTGCACATTTCAGCCAGGCGTGAGAAGCAAAATTTGTCTCTGTGTTTTCATACTGAAAAGTTGGGAATGATTATATTCTATGTTTGTGAATTTTTTGTTTTGTTTTATCTATCTGTTTTAAGCCTCCAGTTGAGGTAAATTTATACGAACAAGCAACGTTGACTGATCTAATATAAAAACGAAAGCATTGTTTTCTGCTTTCGTTAATAATCCATTTCTCCATTGTCTTTCTAGATTGTACGTCGATTTTATAATATATTTCTTGGTGATACGTCAATCTCAAACATACGGCTAATTTTACACGTATGGTCTTATGAAATGACAAGCACCAATGACTTCCAAGATAACTTTATTTGGGTAGGATTGCTTCTGGAGAAGGTATGAAGAGGAATATATGGACACTAACACGGGTCATATTTCTTATTAGTTTATTACCAGCTATTCGTTTATGAAAGTGAGTGCTTGTATTCTTCCTCAATGCTACATGTGACTGATTATTATTGTATTCATTTTTTCATTTTTTAATTAATATTTATCAATAAACTATTCATTGTGTTTTACTTTTTATATGAAGATTTGTATAATCTATGTTAATTGCAAATACATGTGAATCTTTCTGTCAATGGTTTTACAGGCATTGGACTTGCAGCTCCACGTGGGGTATCTGTTATGACTAACAAAAATGCAAATCAGCAATTACTCACTGCATGTGAGAGCGATTGTACTGGTAGTAATAATAATTAAGGTCATGTCGGTTTTACAAAAATTTAACGTCATTGATGGAAAATTCAGAGTCACCAATTTATTGTGGAAAATTCACTGTCAAGTAAAATTCACCACCAGCAACTCACCACGGCATTAATATTTTTTAATATACCTTTGAAAAACTTTTCTTATGTCATGTCTATGATATTGAAACCATAATAAATTTTGTAAATTAAAAGATATATATTTTTAAAAATTATGGGAATTAAATTAGAAAATTGAGAAAAAAAAAATAGGGTTATAAAATTAAGGAAAAAAAAAGGTTAAATTAAAAAATATCAAACAATAAAATTTTAAGAAGTTATTTTTAAAAGATAATCGCTTTTTATTCATAGTTATAAACTAGTGGGACCTCATCACCAAGTTAAGCATTTAAGGATACCAATTCTATCTTGAGGAGAAGAACAACAACACCACAACTTAGCCATCAGAATATACCAATAGCCACATAGAAGTTATAATTAAATTTTAATTATGATTTTATTTTAATAAATATGGAGAAATATATTCTTATTTTATTTTACTATATATCTAAAAATATATTATATTATTTTAATAAAATATGTAATTCTTCTTTTACTTTAAAAAATATATTAAATACATATATCAAAACTATGTCTAAGAATTACATTATTTAATTAAGAATGATTTTATTTTATTTATATTATTTATTTTCTTCATTTACTTAAAACGTTATTTTATAGTTTTACTTTTATTTTTATAAATGTGACACCTTTTCTGAAGAGTTTTACTTTAACACAACATGAGAATCATTGATGTCACTATGAAGTGTCTCTAGTGTAATTATGTATTCATATATTTTTACTTCCTCTCAAGGAAACTATAGGCACCACTTGTGCTTTAACTAGTGATTAAATGTTTTGCTTGTACCCAATCAAATTTCATTATTTTATTTTTTATATAGTATATTTTTATTTTAATACATTATATTTGAAGTTTCTTAAAATTAAATGCATAATTTTGAACTTTCAAATTCCAAAAATATTTTTCTCCAATTTGATTGGCAAAAATTTTGAGCCATAAAGGAAGGATTTTTCAGAAGGATTCTTCTTACTATAATTCAAGAATCATTAGAATCATTATTTTCACTAACGCTTTTTTATCAACTTTGTTTCAATTTTTTTTTAATGTAATATTCTCAAATGTAATAATGGAATCTCATTTTGGGCTTTAGATAAACCTAAAAAATAGATTAAATTTCATGTTACTTATCATTTGTGATATTGCTTGCTAGAATTGAAACATAATTCCTTGAGTTTGAACAGACACAAAAGAATTTTTTTTGATAAATTATTATTGTTTTTTGCTTTGAACAAACTAAAAAGGAAAGTGCATGACATATAGAATTATTTACAAATATAACTATTATTTATTTATTTATTTTATCAACATTGTTGCTAAAACTTATCAAATACAACTAATTAAAACATAACTATCCTATAACTTTTTGGCAGGAACTTCGCTATCCAGGTCTTGTTTCTAATAGTTTCATTTAGAAGTTTGATGTCTTACCATATATTTAAATTTAAAAAATATTGTTTACAAAATAAATTAAATATATATATATATATATTATATCTATTTTATATATTTTTTATTTATCTCTATATTTAATAATGTCAACTATAGTTTTAATTGATTTTCTCCATTATGACCTTCTTTAATGGATTTTTTTCATAAAAAGCTTTTTCTTACAATTTCAAATGATTGCTTCTATAATTGAAAGTATTACTTTTTTTTTTTAAAGTGTTGATTTTATATACTTAAAATCAAACCTATCTCTCTTGAAATATTTTAAATACAAATAGAATTTAGAATTATAAGGCTTTGGTTGTGAGATTTTGATACACTAGGTTTACTCAAGGTTTCTTGTATTTTTTTTGTTACTCACAATAGGATTTGGCTCAAAATTTTATTCACGTGAAACTTAACATATTATGGCTCATGAGGCATCTTTGACTAATATGGTCACATCTTCTATGATCAATTCTTCTATGATCAACATTTATTTCAATAAATATTGTAAAGTAAGATTTAAATTTGATCAATTCTTCTAAAATTTGCAAGAAATATTTTTAATTTTTTTTTTTTTAGAAGTATCTAACTTCATTCATGTGAAATATTACATATTTTCTCACCAAAATTGGCTTCTCAAGTATTTTGATAAAAAAAAGAATAAAGATGAGGGTAAGAAGAGAAAATAATATTAGAAACTAATTTTTTAATGATTTCACACAAATACTCTTCCAAAATAATGAATATAGATTAAAATAAATCTAGACTTTATCAAAATTAATCATAACCACATATAGACTAAGAAAATATTCAAAATTATTTTTTCGCAATGAAAAATATATCAAATGCATCAAAATACATGTGTCAAAATTTGATATTCCAAATAAAATGAGAAATATATAGTCATGTATGATTTATATCTAGGAATGACCTATAGTTGTCCTTCAATTCACTTTTATATATGAGGATATACAACTAATATCATTGAATGTGAAGATAAATCGTGACACAACTTAAGGTTTGAAATTCTCTAGCTTAAGCTTCACAAGTATCAATAATTTATAATCTCTCCAAAAATGACTAAATTTGGTCCTTTTATAGACACATTTGTCACTAAAAGTTACTTTACAAAAATGGACGGTTCAAAATAGTCCAAAAGAATTAAATGTAATAAAATTTCTCGAATTCAATATCTCTATGCCTATCAAGTGGAATAAAATTTATTAGATTCAAACCTTTGCATTCTTTGACAATTAGAAAAAACTATATTTTGTTATAGATTTGGGCAATTGCAAAACATGAAATTTGGTAAGAACTCTTCTGAAACATCCTAAAATCATTAGTGTGGCTTTAGAAAATATGGAACATGGCTAAATTTTTGCAGCAATGCATCAAATGGATTCACTATCTTTTTGTATTCTTCTATCAATTTCATATTGAATATATAACCTGCTTCATCAAATCTTCATTTTTCTGGGCTATTAGATCAACCAAAAATCCATCATATATTTCATTGAACCTTTTGATCACCTCTTTGTAATTTTACACCTTATCATCATCATGCATTGAATGTGTTAAATTACCAATTATGACTTTATGTTAAAAAATATGATCAAAAACCTTTTGTCTAAAATTTTTTGCTTGCTTTTGCCATTCTTATTGAAAAATGAGGTGTTTTCTTATCTTAATACTCTGTAAAACTTTAATATTACTGATATAAATAAGCTTTTCCTTTTGTTACAAATTATTTATGGGTGATTATCTTGATTAATCCATTTTATTATTGTATAATGTAGACAAAAGTTGATAGAAGAAGTAGACAGGATATTAGTAAGATTACAAAAGCATATACCCTGGAGAAAACCCTTTCGGATAAAAAAAATCCACCAAGAATCAATATATTATTCAATCTCTAAAGTAGATTTTAATAGCTCCAATTCTTGCTTGAGAATGCCTCTTCTTCCTTCACCAAAATTATTCACAACCTGCAAATCAAAATTGATCATAACTCTATCCAATTGCTTGAGATAAATAGGCTTTAAATAGCTTTGTAAACTCAACATGATTTACAATTACAATGCTAAAGCCCTAACCCTAAAAGGTACGCCTATCTCATACCAATTGAGTTATCTCATGAAGAACAATGTGAAAACCCCATCTTTATGCATTTGGGTGCCCCAAACTAAAGTGGTAACTTAACCTTTATTCCAAAGATATCTCCAAAGCTTATCCTCAAAGTTAGTGCCCAAAAGAGGACCCACTTAACTCAGCCATCTGAAATATCTTAACATGCAAAGGAGTTAATTCCAAGAAGCCAACTTGGGCACCCAAAGTGGGTCCAAGTTAATTCTTGTTAACTGAAACATTTCTCAACACCATTCATGCAAGAATGGTCATCTCCTATTAACTAAAGGTAGTTCCTATTATCTTTCATGAAACTCAAGTTACCATCTATGCATTACAAGTTAACCGAATTCAACTAACATGTAACCTAAACTAACTGAATCTAACTGAACCATAACTGAACTTGAACTGAATTGAACTAAATTGAACTAAATTGAACTAAATTGAACTAAACTAAACTGAACTGAACTGAACTAAACTTCAACTAAACTTCATTGAACTGAACTGAACTGAATTTCAACTGAACTTCATTGAATTGAACCTTGTACACATCACCCCCTATTTTATAGGACCTCAACATGCATAAATCAAAATCCCTATTCTGTAGGAACCTAGGATGCCTTTATGAAGTGTACTCAATTTACCAACCAGTTAACTAAACTCAAGGTGAGTAGTCACCTACCATATGTGCACCCATGTGCTCCTATTTTGTAGGAGCTAATTCCAAGGTGTCTGCACATGCTTTTAACATTTAGAATTAATTACAAATTTCAATTAACATGATTATTTCATCAAATATTAATCTCTTCCTAATCCTAGTGTTATTGAACACATTCCAAGGACTTAGGAGATACATGAAACAAATAATATTTAGGATTGCAATTAAATGGCATCCTCGATCTTTTCTGTTGAAAAACATTTTCTTACAAGTAACCATTCCAACAAATATCTCTTAGCAAAAGAGAATTCCAGCCTCAACTATTTCTCCAAGTATCCATGTTGACCTATAACCAACGAATTCATGCCAAACTCCAATGCAACATAACACATTCATGAAGTAATCAACCAAATGATTAATATACCCAATACTTAAGAGAACTACACAATATCAATGTCAAAGCTCTAACCTTGAACATAAATATGATATCCATGATCTAACCATCTCTTCTTAGGAGATCACATGCATCATAACATACTTACTCATCCTAGTATCAAGAGAACCATGTAATATGCCAAACTCTAAATGTATATCAAGAGTAAACCATGACATCATAACAGATACACTCTAAACCAAGAAACCATATCTCCAATCACATGGAGATAACCTTACCAATGATGCATCTAAGTCACTGCCAACAACCCCCACTGAACCATGGTACTGAGTTACACATGGCATCGTGACTACCATCCTCTCCATGAAGATTACAATATCCTACCAAAGCTCCCATTGAACTATGATACCGAGCTATACATGGCAACAAGATAAACATCAAACCATCACTGTCAAAAGTATATGGAATTTCAAACATTTCCTCATGATCATAATTATCATAAAATGTATCATACCACAAATATAAAACACTAATCAAGAGTATACCATGACATAATAACAAAACCATCCTACAACCAAGGATCCCCATCATTGCCAAATACTCCCAATGAACCGTGATACTGAGCAATCCCATGGCATCATGATGTACATAATCAAAACCACATTTGTGTCATAAGCTCACACCAAACCTGTGAATCCAAGCTCTCAATGACTTCTAAAGCAAGAATGTATACCTCTTGTAACAAACTTATTTTTTCAAAATCAGCAATAGAAAAAAATAATAAAAGCTCCCACTAAGCCCAAAAACCTCCAATATTTTAAGAGAAAGGCATTCTAATACTCTACCCAACCTTAGCTCTGATACCAAATGTTGAAAAATGAGGTGTTTTATTAGCTTAATACTCTGTAAAACTTTAAGATTACTGATCTAAATAAGATTTTCCTTTTGTTATAAATTCTTTGTGGGTGTTTATCTTGATTAATCCATTTTACCATTGTAGAACGTAAACAAAAGTTGATAGAAGAAGTAGATAGGATATCAGAAAGATTACGCAAGCATATACCATGGAGAAAAATATTTCAGATTAAAAACTCCACCAAGAATTAATCTATTATTCAATCTCTGAAGTAGATTACAATAGCTCCAATTCTTGCTTGAGAATGCCTCTTCCGCCTTCACCAAACTTCTTCACAACCTGCAAATCAAACTTGATCATAACTCTATCCAATTGCTTGAGATAAATAGGCTTTAAATAGCTTTGTAAACTCAACATGAGTTACAATTACAATGCTCAAGCCGTAACCCTAAAAGGTACGCCTATCTCATGCTAATTATCTCATGAAGAACAATGTGCAAACCCCATCTTCATGCATTTGGGCACCCCAAACTGAATTGGTAACTTAAAATTTATTCCAAAGCTATCTCCAAAGCTTATCCTCAAAGTTAGCACCCTAAAGAGGGCCCACATAACTCGGCCATTTGAAATAAATAAAATGCAAAGGAGTTAATTCCAAGAAGCCAACTTGGGTGCCCAAACTGGGTCCAAGTTAATTCTTGTTAACTGAAACATTTCTCAACACTATTCATGCAAGAATGGTCATCTCCTATTAACTAAAGGTAGTTCCTATTATCTTTCATGCAAATCAAGTTATTATCCATGCATTCCAAGTTAACTGAATTGAACTAACATGCAACTAAAACTAACTGAATCTAATTGAACCATAACTGAACTTGAACTGAACTGAACTGAACTGAATTGAACTGAACTAAAATGAACTGAGCTAAATTGAATTGAACTGAACTTCAACTGAACTTCATTGAAATCCCTATTTTATAGGACCTCAACATGCATAAATCAAAATCCTGATTTTGTAGGAACATAGGATGCATTTCTGAAGTGTTCTCAATTTACCAACCAGTTAACTAAACTCAAGGTGATTTATCACCTACCATATGTGCACCCATGTGCTCCTATTTTGTAGGAGCTAATTCCAAGGTGTCCACAAATGCTTTTAGCATTTAGAATTAATGACAAATGTCAATTAACATGATTATTTCATCAAATATTAATCTCTTCCTAATCCTAGTGTTGTTGAAGATATTCCAAGGACTTAGGAGATACATGAAATAAATAATGTTTAGGATTGTAATTAAATGGCATCCTGTTTCCAACAATTCTTGCAAAATATTATTTTCAAACTTCATTTTCTCCACCCTAGAAAAGTGTTGATGAAAAGCCTAGAAAAGTGTGAGAGCTTGTTACAACTCTTTAAAACACTTTTAAATAAGGGTCGGTAAGTGATAACAAGAGGTTATTTGACTGAAATACATTAGAAAGGTCCTAGAAAAGTGTGATAGTGGGTTACAACACTTCACAACATTTTTACAAGATACCATAGAGCTTGTATTGATTCACAAGGGTCCAAGACCTAATGTGAATGTGTTGACCACAGTACAACATTAAATCTAGGAAAAATCAGGCCAAAATCCATAAGAAAGGCCCAAATTAGCGTAAAAATGTCCAAGGATACATTTTTTATGACACATATCTCAATGCATGGAAGTACATCATGAGTAATTATGGGTTACGATGCACATCCCCCACACCTCACCAACTAATGGTTGAAAATTTTTAGACAACTAAAATAGGTGACTAAAGGAAAATCCTTAAACACTAACATCTCACAAGCATCAATTGAGAATTTTTGACATAAACCTTGGACCAACTCTACACCTCTAGTTGTAGAATCACCTAGATATCAAGGCTTTGCTAGACAAAATTTATGAGTAGATTGAAGTAAAAAAATATTCTCCAACTTTCTATACCTTGTTGGAAAGCATGGTTGAAGTCATCTCCTAGAGAAATGAAATAACTAAGTAGGCCTCTTAATGGGAAAAATATGTTGGGTGATTTTGATCATCACATGAAGCATGAGCAAAGATAATATATGTGATCCAACACTCTTACAACACATATGTTGATTTGTAGTTTCTAATCTCTAGGCTCATTAAATGGTGCAATGAGAAAGAATACACTAAAAAATGACCCCAAACATGACACACAAGATTAATGATCCTCAAATCTACTTTAGTTCCTAGATTAGTGATAAAATATTATCTTTCACTACAAACCTACAAAAGATGATGTTAGAAGTTTCAAATTCACTATTCTTTGACCAATGCCTGTTGCAAAAATGATGTTAGCTTGATCAAATAAAACTATTGTAAGTTGGGATACCCACCCCAATGATAATGAGGATGTAAAGGGACAAATGCGACCCCTAGGAACATGGTTTCAAGGGAATAGCCCTTGAGGATAATTTTTTTATTAAGCTCTATAGTTAAAATATTAAGAAGTTCAAACAAATTGACATAAAGTGAAAACCCTTTATACTTTCCAAATTCTCCAATTAATAGGTGTATTCGTTAAGATGTTCATAGATTAACTGAAGTCCCAAATTCATGCATTTGTTGAAGTGCAAAGTGAATTTTCTTAATTGAAGTAGATTCACTGAATGTCCTCATTAGAAATTTCTCCAATGAATATTCCTAAAGGTTAATTATTTTGCCGATTCAAGAGTGCATTTTCATAAACCAAGGAAAATTCATCGATTCAAGAGTGAATTTACCTAAACCAAGTAGTATTCATTGATTCAGAGTGGATTCACCTAGACCAAGGAGGATTCATTGATTCAGAGTGGATTTGCCTAAACCAAGGAGGATTCATTGATTTAGAGTGGATTTTCCTAAACCAAAGAGGATTCACCAAATAATCAAAGTAGTAATATCTCTTATGGATTCACCTAATTTCTTGCGCTATTCGCTAACTATAGAGTGCATTCGCTTAATTTGAAGTACATTCATTGAAGTGTGCTTGTGGTTGAGTCTCAAGAGTGTCAAGAGTGTAGTCGTGTACACATTGGCACTTTCACTTTTTGATAGGTTGCATTTACTCAAATAAAAACACATTCACCTATGGAGCTTGTAAGACATGAATATTAAAAACACCAAATATTGATTAGTAAAACCCTTTATGTGGGTCCGACTAGGCATGCCATATATGTGTGTATGAGAATCATGACAATGTGAATGATTTAACCTATTAAAACCAAACATACAAAATGATCCAACAAACACTTAGATTGGGTGAAAGAAGATCAAACCAACATAGAATTTGACAAAGAAAAATTATGTTAACCTTCTTTTTGGATAAATTTTCCCATGATGGTTGATTCAATGTGTGCCCACTTGGACTTTTGATAAAATAACGGTGCTCCAATGCAAAGGTAAGTGATCTCTCAAAAATAGATAAGTGTTAAGATATATATGTTTTGAGGAAAATGGATGAAGGGTTGAGATTAGATCTTAAGATCAATGGTCGAGATGAGAGGTGATCTCTCAAGGCCTAAGATTGTGCCAAGTGGCACAAGGAGGATGAGTGAGAGGAATGAGAGTTATTTTGGCATACCGTAGAAAGTATGCCTTAAAGGCGTTTGTTGTCCTCACACTCCAAAGGGATAAGGAAAGTAAGTTTAAAATTATTGTTTATGCTTAATAGAAAAAAGACCCATGGACAAGGGTTTTTTTTGCAAAAAGGGAGAGCATTTTTGATTGAGTGTGAGGAGAAGATTGTGAGAGGATTTTGAGTGCTCCTAAGTACAAGGGTCATTTTACAAAAAAGGAGGCCATTTTTTAGTTCAGTGTGAAAGGGAAGATTGTGAGGATTTGGATTAAGTTTGTGCACATGATTAGAGAGTGAATTAGGTGTGGATTGAGGATTAATAAAAAGTGGTGGAGGATGTGACATGTGAAAGAAATTAAATAAATAAATATTTTTTTTATTTTTTTAGGGAAAAAGGAATAAAAATGATAAATAATTATTTACCCTAGATTGGACTTTAGAGAAAATAGAGGGAATGATTTTAGACGAGATGATGCATATTAATAAAATAATAAAAATAAGAATAAATTGATCAAATATAGTTGTCAATTTTAGATGTCTTTTATATTTCAAATTCTCTACAAACACAAAGAAGAAATGTTTTGTTACGGGCAGTTTCAAAGTTTGCTCAAATTCAGATTGTAATCTCCAACTGTATAATGTTCTTACACTTATTGATCCCTCAGGTGGAACTAGTTGTATTCTTACTGTTGTCATGTAAAAGTTCAGCTCTTTGAGGTCTTTTATTCTTGTTTTGATAGTGATTTCTGTTATATTCTTCACATTCTATTTACTATCCTCTTTCCTTGAATTTTTTTTTCCATTGATTGAATAAAAAAAAAACAGAAGATTATTTTTACTTGAACAGCGTTAATGTATAAAAAAATTAAAGAACGCGTTAAATCAGATCAAGTAAATAGCTGCGACAAATCAAAAAAATACAAACAGACATATCATATTTATGATAAACATTTGTTTTAATCATCGACGGATCTGAAAACTAACAAAACGTTAGGGAAAATAAACTTAATAAAGCTTTGTACAAATCTCTAACCTTCTTAATCCATAGAGTTAAGCAGCCAGATCCCTCCCAAACTCTGTGTGATTAAAGCAGATGTTCAGTGATAATCATGGAGCTTCATCCTCTTAAGAGAAGCTTTGGTCGAAATCCTTGAAACCCTTTTATTACATATCTACACCATTGTCCATTGAATCAAACGTTCTGAGGACAATATTTTACAAAGGGAAGAAAAACCTCCTGTACAAAAAAACAGAAAACTCTTTACACAGGCAGAGGGCGCTTGGTAACAATCTTCACCATTGTAATATAATTGTCTATATCCCAATATTGCCCAGTAAAATTTACATATACACTGCACAAGATTTTGTGGGAATCTCAGTAAACTAAGCTGGCTGCTGTAAAATTATTCCAGGGGATATTATCATTTCCTCCATTAACTCCCGCCCTGCGATGGTTTTCTGGATAAGCTCCCCTTGTGTAACTGTTCCGCATATGTTCAGCAGTCCTCAGCAGATAGTCGATGAATCTGCGAGCTAAAATAGAAATTTGGGTGAGCATTAATTAGCCGATAGGCTATTTACGTGGGGGAACCCCACCGGCATTTCCAGCAGTCTGACGCCGGCGGGAACCCCATGAAATTTAGGCAGGGGTAAAAGCATTCGGTAATAATTTATGTAATAAATAAAAAAATAGCCGGAGATCATGTGATTCTGGACTGGTAATGTACGTGCCAACAGTTTTTACGTTTTTTACAATATACGAGGTACAGAGAAAAGAGGCCGCATGTCCGTATGAGATAAAGTTTTTTTGGGTCATACATGCCTATTAATCAAACCGCCCATAGTCGAAAAGGGATCAAGTGGCAGCATCCCGTTCAGTCAGATGGGTTTCTCATCCGAAATGGTATGTTCAGCATTCCTCAGATTTGTGTTATATTTTGAAATTTTATTAATTATGGAATTATAGTGGTATTAAGCGATGGATTGTAATGGTATAAAAAATTAATAAAAATTAAAAGACAATAAATATATTTTTAACAAAATTAAGATTAATTAAAAATATTATTTATATAGAAAAATCAAATAATTAATGAAATAAAAAAAAATAAAAATTTATTGTTTATTTTTTAAAAATTTAGAATATTTTTTATGATTTATAGAGTATATTAAACTTTGAATAATTTTTTTAAAAGAAAAGTTAAAGTTAAAGTTAAATTAATTTTTTTTCAAAATAGAATCCCTTTCCCCACATTATTTCATCATTAAGTTTTGAATACATTTAAATAAATAAAAAGTAAAAAGTGGTAATTGAATGAAGTTTTAAATAAAATTTTAATTATAAAAATAAAATAATGGTTAGAAACATGAAAGAAATAAAATATGACTTTTTTAAGAGAACGTTTTTATTTATACCTTAAATGTTAAAATTATTGAATAAATTGTATATATTAAAGAAAAAGAAAACATCAATGACACTTATATACATTTTTCACTTTAAAGAAAAAAAGTTAAAATAATTATACCTCAATACTTTTTGTCTCATAAGAAAAAATGTTAAATTAAAACTTTGACTAGAATTTTCAAACAAAAAAAAGTTAAGTACTATTAATATTAAAAAGAAAAAAAATGATGTAATTTTTACGCCGAAAGGCGTTATACAGTGAAAGCATTGTGTAAACATTTTGAAACTGAATTTAAAATGACAGTCAAGTGGCAGTATGTGATGTATGTGCTTCTTTTTCTCCCGAAAACCATAAGATGAATTCGTCGAAATGCTTGTGCCATTAGATTTTTCGTGCCATTAGGTTTTTCAAAATTACAAACGGTTTTACAAACGGTTTTTAATGAATTTGATATCTTCGGTTTTACAAACGGTTTTTAATGGATTTGATATCGCATTGAGAGGATAGTGGAAGAGTAGCATTGATGTTTCGAAAATAAGAAATGATCAGCGTAGTGGAAGAGGGCGTTTGCATGTTTAAAAAGAAACAATTTTCATTAAAAAACAATATATAGATAAGAAAATGCCATGGCAAGAGTTTAGCTTACGGAAAAAGTTCAACTATGACTGGAAGATACGCAACTCACTATGTAATGGGGCTTTGACAATGATAGTAGAAGCTGTAATGGTAATAGTTTTAGTGCATAATTAGGATAGTATAAGTTGGAGTTGAAGAATGGGTATTCTGTCTACTTTAATGTTATTTAGCTTACGGAAAAAGTTCAACTATGACTGGAAGATACGCAACTCACTATGTAATGGGGCTTTGACAATGATAGTAGAAGCTGTAATGGTAATAGTTTTAGTGCATAATTAGGATAGTATAAGTTGGAGTTGAAGAATGGGTATTCTGTCTACTTTAATGTTATTTTTGGAGATCTCCTTCTTCCTCGAAAAAACTTTATTTCCTTGTCTGAGCCGATCTTTGTACAGGTCATAGTTTCAGTAATAAAAAATGACATCTACTTTTACCTTCGCAGCAGGCTCGAGTTGAGGATTTCTACAATCCTCTGATGAAAGAAGTCCTTGATATTTTTAGATCCACCTTTCGTTCACATTGTGGGTAGTAGAGGAAGCCCTGTAGTGGGAAATAATAATTTTTTTGCGAACTCTAAAAACATTTTCTTGCACATTGTCCATGATAGGGAATACCAAATAAAAATAATTTTCACTTTAGAAAATGTTTGTTTTTTACTTTCTTTTTACTGTTAGTTGTAGATTATGTTTTCCTTACATGTGTTTTTTTAATTTCCATATTTTCTTGATATATGTTTTGGACTATCTTTCTATTTTGAGAGAGGATGTCTCATTCTATATTTTTATTAAGTGTTCTATGTGTTTTTCTATACCTATATTTTTTCATATCTTTAGAGTTTTTGTTTCATTTCACACACTTTTTCTAGAGTTTGGTAATTTGTATAGTTTGGTAATTTGTATGTATGATTATTGAGGAAGTGCTTTATTTGGTATAAGGGTGGAAATTATTGTAGAAGCTGTAATGGTAATAGTTTCAGTGCATATTCATTCATTGAAACTGTAATGATAATAGTTTTAGTGCATATTCATTGAATTTAGTTCATTTATAGTTTTCTTTTTTCAAATACATTTCTTCTTTATCAAAATATATATTTTTAAATTGTAGAAGATAAATGATAGTTGAATATTTGTTTGCATGTAATATTTTCTTAAATTTTTCATTAAAAATATCTTACAATAATATTTTTTAAATTATGTAAATTATTAATATTTAAAATTTTGTTATGATTTGTTTTATCAATGTAATTAATACTAGCATATCTATATTTAGAAAAAATTATGTAAAATGAGCTGAGAAATATCCTTCTCGATGTGTCTATTTTAAATTAAGTTTGCACCATATAAATGTAGTAGGTGTCTCCAAAAAGATATCTTTCGGCGTACTTTACATAGATTTTTCTAAATATAAATATGCTAGTTTATTTTAAGTTAAATTATTGTATGTAAGAAAAATACATAAATAATCATTTTTAAAATTACATATATTAAATTTTATAATAAATAGTAAATTTATTTTTTAATAATTAACAATACAAATATTTATTATCATTTATTCCTTAAATATAATTTACTAAAGATATTTATAACTAATAATAATATTTTTATGAATAACAATTGAATTCCCTTTTCCATTAATTAACTTTCTTAAAAACATTACATATAACTCCACAATAATTACATAGTACATGTTTTACATTAAATTAAGTATCTAGAATGGTTACATGTGACAATGGCATCTAACCTTTAATTCAATCAACTTAATATTTAAACCAATTCTTCTATATTTCGACCACCTTAAAATTTAAACCCCGATTACAAATTTATGTTTTAAATTGCAATAAGCGTCACATTTTTCAAGCCACTTTTATACAATTTAATTGTAGTGAAATTCTCCTTTCTTCATCCGACACAACTTACCATGGCAGTCTAATAAATGATGTACTGCTAAAACAATTGAAATTATTATTTCAACGCTTTCACTCACTCGCATCAACAAATATAATAAATAAAATAATTTATATAATAATATATTTATATAATAATTTATGTAATAAATAAAATAAAAATAATTTCTATAATAAATAAAATAAAAAAGATTTTTCAAATAAAATAATATAATAAATTTTTAATAAAAATAAAATTTATTCTGTGTTATAAAATCCAAACAATAAACAAATAGAAAAAGAAAAAACTAAAGTTGTATAAGAAGTGTTGTTTTTGGAATGAATTGGAGAGGGTAAAGAAGTAGAGAGGGAAGGATAGAGAAAGGGAGAGAGAGGAAGGAAAAGAAGTAGAGAGAGACAGAGGGGGGCTGGGGCGAGGCGGCGGGGGTAGAGAGGGATAAGTGAGATAGAGATAGGGAGGGAGAGAGAGATGGGATAGAAAGAAGTAGCAAAGGAAAGAGAAATCTAGAGAGAGAGAGAGAGAGAGAGGTAGAGAGGAATACGTGAGAGAGGGAGAGAAGTATAGAGGGAAGGAGGGAGAGAGAAATAGTGGGGTGGAAGGAGGGACATGTAGAGAGGGATATGTTATATAGAGAGAAATAGAGAGGGAAGGAGAGAGCAAGAGGGAGGGAGAAGGGGAGAGGGAGGGAGGGAGAAGGGGAAGGGAGAGGTAGAGAGGGATAGGTGAGATAGAGAAAGAGAGAGGAGGGGAAAGAAGTACAGAGGGAAGGATAGAGAAAGAGAGAGAGAGGAGGGTAAAGGACAGAGGGAGGTAGAGAGGGATAAGTGATAGAGATAGGGAGGGAGAGAGAGTTGGGATAGAAAGAAGTAGAGAAGGAAAGAGAGAGCTAGAGAGAGTGAGAGAGAGAGACAGAGGGAGGGAGAGGTAGAGAGAGAGGGTATTTTTAGAGAATTAGAGGGGGAAGGAGAGAGAGGTAGAGAGGAATAAGTGAGAGGGAAGGGGAGAGAGAGAGAGAGAGAGAAATAGGTGGGATGGAGAGAGGGATAGGTAGAGAGGGATATGTGATATAGAGAAAAATAGAGAGGGAAGGAGAAAGCAAGAGGGAGAGAGAAGGGCGGGAGGGGGAAGAGGGAGGAAGAGGTAGAGAGGGATAGGTGAGATAGATCACTACTTTCTTCATGCCATCCATTGCTTTTCACGATAGTAAATAATGTGGGCTTAGCCTATCGGCGTAAGTATTGCACCTTATTAAGGTGCAAGTGCTAGTGCTAGTGGTAGATTTCTAGTGGAAGAAGAGATGTATGTAACTGAACAACACAAACACATCTAACATACCCAACATCTTCAAATCGTTGAATTCTCTATGTTACTCCCCAAATATGAAATTCAACATAGATTTCCTTACATCAAGGGCGCCGCTTCAATATGAAGAGAATTGTCTGCGCATTTCAGCCAGGCGTGAGAAGCAAAATTTGTCTCTGTGTTTTCATACTGAAAAGTTGGGAATGATTATATTCTATGTTTGTGAATTTTTTGTTTTGTTTTATCTATCTGTTTTAAGCCTCTAGTTGAGGTAAATTTATACGAAGCAAGCAACGTTGACTGATCTAATATAAAAACGAAAGCATTGTTTTCTGCTTTCGTTAATAATCCATTTCTGCATTGTCTTTCTCGATTGTACGTCGATTTTATAATATATTGCTTGGTGATATGTCAATCTCAAACGTACGGCTAATTTTACACGTATGGTATTATGAAATGACAAGCACCAATGACTTTCAAGATAACTTTATTTGGGTAGGATTGCTTCTGGAGAAGGTATGAAGAGGAATCTATGGACAATAACATGGGTCATATTTCTCATTAGTTTATTACCAGCTATTCGTTTATGAAAGTGAGTGCTTGTATTCTTCCTCAATGCTACATGTGACTGATTATTATTGTATTCATTTTTTCATTTTTTAATTAATATTTATCAATAAACTATTCATTGTGTTTTACTTTTTATATGAAGATTTGTATAATCTATGTTAATTGCAAATACATGTGAATCTTTTTGTCAATGGTTTTACAGGCATTGGACTTGCAACTCCACGTGGGGTATCTGTTATGACTAACAAAAATGCAAATCAGCAATTGCTCACTGCATGTGAGAGCGATTGTACTGGTAGTAATAATAATTAAGGTCATGTCGGTTTTACGAAAATTTACGGTCATTGATGGAAAATTCAGAGTCAACAATTCATTGTGGAAAATCGAAAATTTACGGTCATTGATGGAAAATTCAGAGTCAACAATTCATTGTGGAAAATTCACCGTCAAGTAAAATTCACCACCAGCAATTCACCACGGCGTTAATATTTTTTAATATACATTTGAAAAACTTTTCTTATGTCATGTCTATGATATTGAAACCATAATAAATTTTGTAAATTAAAAGATATATATTTTTTTAAAATATGGGAATTAAATTAGAAAATTGAGAAAAAAAAAATAGGGTTATAAAATTAAGGAAAAAAAAAGGTTAAATTAAAAAATATCAAACAATAAAATTTTAAGAAGTTATTTTTAAAAGATAATCGCTTTTTATTCATAGTTATAAACTAGTGGGACCTCATCACCAAGTTAAGCATTTAAGGATACCAATTCTATCTTGAGGAGAAGAACAACAACACCACAACTTAGCCATCAGAATATACCAATAGCCACATAGAAGTTATAATTAAATTTTAATTATGATTTTATTTTAATAAATATGGAGAAATATATTCTTATTTTATTTTACTATATATCTAAAAATATATTATATTATTTTAATAAAATATGTAATTCTTCTTTTACTTTAAAAAATATATTAAATACATATATCAAAACTATGTCTAAGAATTACATTATTTAATTAAGAATGATTTTATTTTATTTATATTATTTATTTTCTTCATTTACTTAAAACGTTATTTTATAGTTTTACTTTTATTTTTATAAATGTGACACCTTTTCTGAAGAGTTTTACTTTAACACAACATGAGAATCATTGATGTCACTATGAAGTGTCTCTAGTGTAATTATGTATTCATATATTTTTACTTCCTCTCAAGGAAACTATAGGCACCACTTGTGCTTTAACTAGTGATTAAATGTTTTGCTTGTACCCAATCAAATTTCATTATTTTATTTTTTATATAGTATATTTTAATAAGTGTGTATAAGACTGTTGTGCTGTTATTTTTCCACCTATTTGAAGAATAAGAACCATGCCTAGAAAATTAAAATCTTAAAATTTGTGACGATTTTGTTCGTCAAGTTACTCAGAATTACAGAAGTTGATTATTGAATAAGTTTAAGTTGTATTTTAATTTTCTCATATATTTTTTAGTATTTTATTTTGAGGATATTTTATAAGTGATTCAATGATGTATGCCATTTAATGTAATCAAGTCTTCAAGTGAATATTTTATAGAACATATTTATTTTTAGATCTTTAAATATAGATTTTAAAAAAAATTAAGATAGAAAGATTAATTAAATAAAAATAAATAAAAAACAATATTTCTACAAATTATGAAAATAAGCTAAAATGTATTTAATAAAAACATATATATCATTTTTTCAATAATGAAATAGGGAGTATGATTTATATATTATTTTAATTCAAATAACATAAATGATAAATTGAAGTGGGCAAAATTTAAATATTACTTTTATATTTTATAGTGTGAGAATTCATCTAATATTTATATAAAAAATTAATATAAAAATATAGTAAAAAAATAGACATAATGAATGGGGAAGTATAGGTATATGTGCACACATGAATAAGATAAAATCTAATAAATAAATAAATAAAAGGTACGGAAAAATAAAGTAAGAAAAAAGATGAACCCAAATTTAGATAAAGAGAGATAATAAAATTATATTATAAATTTAAACATGTATTAAATAATTCTTTTTAAATGTTTTAAAATTCGTGATTATATATTAAGGTTACAACTATAATTAATAATTTTAGAGATATAATTGAAATATTTAATATTATAACTTTAATTTTATAACTATTAATAGTATTATATTTTAACCCTAATTCTTCTCACTATAATTCAAGAATCATTAGAATTATGGTTAGAGTCAAGGTTATGGTGAAGATTAAGGTTATAATTAGAATTATGGTAAGAAGTAGAGCTAGAATTACAATTATAACTATAACTAGTGTTAGGGGTAAAGTTATTATGTCAACATTATTTTCACTAACGTTTTTTATCAACTTTGTTTCATTTATTTGTTTTTAATGTAATATTCTGAAACGTAATGGTGGAATCTCATTTTGGGCTTTAATAAACTGGAAAATAGAGTAAATTTCATGTTACTTATCATTTTTGATATTGCTTGCTAGAATTGAAACATAATTCCTTGAGTTTGAACAGTACACAAAATAATTATTTTAGATAAATTGTTATTGTTTTTGGCTTTGAACAAACTAAAAAGGAAATTGCAAACAATAAACAAATAGAAAAAGGAAAAACTAAAGTTGTATAGGAAGTGTTGTTTTTGGAATGAATTGGAGAGGGTAAAGAAGTAGAGAGGGAAGGATAGAGAAAGGGAGAGAGAGGAGGGAAAATAAGTAGAGAGAGAGGGAGGGGTGGCAGGGCGAGGGCGCGGGGGTAGAGAGGGATAAGTGAGATAGAGATAGGGAGGGAGAGAGAGGTGGGATAGAAAGAAGTAGAGAAGGAAAGAGAGATCCAGAGAGAGAGAGGGGGGGAAGGAGAGAGAGGTAGAGAGGAATAAGTGAGAGAGCGAGAGAAGTATAGAGGGAAGGAGGGAGAGAGAAATAGTGGGATGGAAGGAGGGACAAGTAGAGAGGGATATGTTATATAGAGAGAAATAGAGAGGGAAGGAGAGAGCAAGAGGGAGGGAGAAGCGGAGAGGGAGGGAGGGAGAAGAGGAAGGGAGAGGTAGAGAGGGATAGGTGAGATAGAGAAAGAGAGAGGGTAAAGAAGTACAAAGGAAAGGATAGAGAAAGAGAGAGAGAGGAGGGTAAAGGACAGAGGGAGGTAGAGAGGGATAAGTGAGATAGAGATAGGGAGGGAGAGAGAGGTGGGATAGAAAGAAGTAGAGAAGGAAAGAGAGAGCTAGAGAGAGTGAGAGAGAGAGAGGGAGAGAGAGGTAGAGAGGGATAGGGTATTTTTAGAGAATTAGAGGGGGAAGGAGAGAGAGGGAGAGAGGAATAAGTGAGAGAGGGAAGGAGAAAGAGAGAGAGAGAAATAGGTGGGATGGAGGGAGGGATAGGTAGAGAGGGATATGTGATATAGAGAGAAATAGGGAGGGTAGGAGAGAGAAGGGGGGAGGGAGGGAGAAAGAGGTAGAGAGGGATAGGTGA
The DNA here is from genome assembly GCA_007115665.2 of Sequoiadendron giganteum. Classification (NCBI taxonomy): domain Eukaryota; kingdom Viridiplantae; phylum Streptophyta; class Pinopsida; order Cupressales; family Cupressaceae; genus Sequoiadendron; species Sequoiadendron giganteum. The sequence continues at coordinate 27,701,485 of CM021104.1, forward strand.
GATAGATCATTGCTTTCTTCATACTGTCCACTACTTTTCATGGCCATAAATAATGTGGACTCAGCCTATCGGCATAAGTATTGCA
>CM021104.1:27701669-27760641 GCA_007115665.2 Sequoiadendron giganteum
ACAATTTTCATTAAAAACAATATATAGATAAGAAAAATGCCATGGCAAGAGTTTCGCTTTTACCTTAAAAGTTCAACTATGACTGGAAGATACGCAACTCACTATGTAATGGGGCTTTGACAATGATAGTAGAAGCTGTAATGGTAATAGTTTTAGTGCATAATTAGGATAGTATAAGTTGGAGTTGAAGAATGGGTATTCTGTCTACTTTAATGTTATTTTTGGAGATCTCCTTCTTCCTCGAAAAAACTTTATTTCCTTGTCTGAGCCGATCTTTGTACAGGTCATAGTTTCAGTAATAAAAAATGACATCTACTTTTACCTTCGCAGCAGGCTCGAGTTGAGGATTTCTACAATCCTCTGATGAAAGAAGTCCTTGATATTTTTAGATCCACCTTTCGTTCACATTGTGGGTAGTAGAGGAAGCCCTGTAGTGGGAAATAATAATTTTTTTGCGAACTCTAAAAACATTTTCTTGCACATTGTCCATGATAGGGAATACCAAATAAAAATAATTTTCACTTTAGAAAATGTTTGTTTTTTACTTTCTTTTTACTGTTAGTTGTAGATTATGTTTTCCTTACATGTGTTTTTTTAATTTCCATATTTTCTTGATATATGTTTTGGACTATCTTTCTATTTTGAGAGAGGATGTCTCATTCTATATTTTTATTAAGTGTTCTATGTGTTTTTCTATACCTATATTTTTTCATATCTTTAGAGTTTTTGTTTCATTTCACACACTTTTTCTAGAGTTTGGTAATTTGTATAGTTTGGTAATTTGTATGTATGATTATTGAGGAAGTGCTTTATTTGGTATAAGGGTGGAAATTATTGTAGAAGCTGTAATGGTAATAGTTTCAGTGCATATTCATTCATTGAAACTGTAATGATAATAGTTTTAGTGCATATTCATTGAATTTAGTTCATTTATAGTTTTCTTTTTTCAAATACATTTCTTCTTTATCAAAATATATATTTTTAAATTGTAGAAGATAAATGATAGTTGAATATTTGTTTGCATGTAATATTTTCTTAAATTTTTCATTAAAAATATCTTACAATAATATTTTTTAAATTATGTAAATTATTAATATTTAAAATTTTGTTATGATTTGTTTTATCAATGTAATTAATACTAGCATATCTATATTTAGAAAAAATTATGTAAAATGAGCTGAGAAATATCCTTCTCGATGTGTCTATTTTAAATTAAGTTTGCACCATATAAATGTAGTAGGTGTCTCCAAAAAGATATCTTTCGGCGTACTTTACATAGATTTTTCTAAATATAAATATGCTAGTTTATTTTAAGTTAAATTATTGTATGTAAGAAAAATACATAAATAATCATTTTTAAAATTACATATATTAAATTTTATAATAAATAGTAAATTTATTTTTTAATAATTAACAATACAAATATTTATTATCATTTATTCCTTAAATATAATTTACTAAAGATATTTATAACTAATAATAATATTTTTATGAATAACAATTGAATTCCCTTTTCCATTAATTAACTTTCTTAAAAACATTACATATAACTCCACAATAATTACATAGTACATGTTTTACATTAAATTAAGTATCTAGAATGGTTACATGTGACAATGGCATCTAACCTTTAATTCAATCAACTTAATATTTAAACCAATTCTTCTATATTTCGACCACCTTAAAATTTAAACCCCGATTACAAATTTATGTTTTAAATTGCAATAAGCGTCACATTTTTCAAGCCACTTTTATACAATTTAATTGTAGTGAAATTCTCCTTTCTTCATCCGACACAACTTACCATGGCAGTCTAATAAATGATGTACTGCTAAAACAATTGAAATTATTATTTCAACGCTTTCACTCACTCGCATCAACAAATATAATAAATAAAATAATTTATATAATAATATATTTATATAATAATTTATGTAATAAATAAAATAAAAATAATTTCTATAATAAATAAAATAAAAAAGATTTTTCAAATAAAATAATATAATAAATTTTTAATAAAAATAAAATTTATTCTGTGTTATAAAATCCAAACAATAAACAAATAGAAAAAGAAAAAACTAAAGTTGTATAAGAAGTGTTGTTTTTGGAATGAATTGGAGAGGGTAAAGAAGTAGAGAGGGAAGGATAGAGAAAGGGAGAGAGAGGAAGGAAAAGAAGTAGAGAGAGACAGAGGGGGGCTGGGGCGAGGCGGCGGGGGTAGAGAGGGATAAGTGAGATAGAGATAGGGAGGGAGAGAGAGATGGGATAGAAAGAAGTAGCAAAGGAAAGAGAAATCTAGAGAGAGAGAGAGAGAGAGAGGTAGAGAGGAATACGTGAGGAGAGGGAGAGAAGTATAGAGGAAGGAGGGAGAGAGAAATAGTGGATGGAAGGAGGGACATGCAGAGAGGGGATATACATATAGAGAGAAACAGAGAGGGAAGGAGAGAGTAAGAAGGAGGGAGAAGGGGAGGGAGAGGAGAAGGGGAAGGAGAGGTAGAGAGGACAGGCTAGATAGAGAAAGAGAGGAGGGTAAAGAAGTACAGAGGGAAGGATAGAGAAAGAGAGAGAGAGAGGGTAAAGGACAGAGGGAGGTAGAGAGGGATAAGTGATAGAGATAGGGAGGGAGAGAGAGTTGGGATAGAAAGAAGTAGAGAAGGAAAGAGAGAGCTAGAGAGAGTGAGAGAGAGAGACAGAGGGAGGGAGAGGTAGAGAGAGAGGGTATTTTTAGAGAATTAGAGGGGGAAGGAGAGAGAGGTAGAGAGGAATAAGTGAGAGGGAAGGGGAGAGAGAGAGAGAGAGAGAAATAGGTGGGATGGAGAGAGGGATAGGTAGAGAGGGATATGTGATATAGAGAAAAATAGAGAGGGAAGGAGAAAGCAAGAGGGAGAGAGAAGGGCGGGAGGGGGAAGAGGGAGGAAGAGGTAGAGAGGGATAGGTGAGATAGATCACTACTTTCTTCATGCCATCCATTGCTTTTCACGATAGTAAATAATGTGGGCTTAGCCTATCGGCGTAAGTATTGCACCTTATTAAGGTGCAAGTGCTAGTGCTAGTGGTAGATTTCTAGTGGAAGAAGAGATGTATGTAACTGAACAACACAAACACATCTAACATACCCAACATCTTCAAATCGTTGAATTCTCTATGTTACTCCCCAAATATGAAATTCAACATAGATTTCCTTACATCAAGGGCGCCGCTTCAATATGAAGAGAATTGTCTGCGCATTTCAGCCAGGCGTGAGAAGCAAAATTTGTCTCTGTGTTTTCATACTGAAAAGTTGGGAATGATTATATTCTATGTTTGTGAATTTTTTGTTTTGTTTTATCTATCTGTTTTAAGCCTCTAGTTGAGGTAAATTTATACGAAGCAAGCAACGTTGACTGATCTAATATAAAAACGAAAGCATTGTTTTCTGCTTTCGTTAATAATCCATTTCTGCATTGTCTTTCTCGATTGTACGTCGATTTTATAATATATTGCTTGGTGATATGTCAATCTCAAACGTACGGCTAATTTTACACGTATGGTATTATGAAATGACAAGCACCAATGACTTTCAAGATAACTTTATTTGGGTAGGATTGCTTCTGGAGAAGGTATGAAGAGGAATCTATGGACAATAACATGGGTCATATTTCTCATTAGTTTATTACCAGCTATTCGTTTATGAAAGTGAGTGCTTGTATTCTTCCTCAATGCTACATGTGACTGATTATTATTGTATTCATTTTTTCATTTTTTAATTAATATTTATCAATAAACTATTCATTGTGTTTTACTTTTTATATGAAGATTTGTATAATCTATGTTAATTGCAAATACATGTGAATCTTTTTGTCAATGGTTTTACAGGCATTGGACTTGCAACTCCACGTGGGGTATCTGTTATGACTAACAAAAATGCAAATCAGCAATTGCTCACTGCATGTGAGAGCGATTGTACTGGTAGTAATAATAATTAAGGTCATGTCGGTTTTACGAAAATTTACGGTCATTGATGGAAAATTCAGAGTCAACAATTCATTGTGGAAAATCGAAAATTTACGGTCATTGATGGAAAATTCAGAGTCAACAATTCATTGTGGAAAATTCACCGTCAAGTAAAATTCACCACCAGCAATTCACCACGGCGTTAATATTTTTTAATATACATTTGAAAAACTTTTCTTATGTCATGTCTATGATATTGAAACCATAATAAATTTTGTAAATTAAAAGATATATATTTTTTTAAAATATGGGAATTAAATTAGAAAATTGAGAAAAAAAAAATAGGGTTATAAAATTAAGGAAAAAAAAAGGTTAAATTAAAAAATATCAAACAATAAAATTTTAAGAAGTTATTTTTAAAAGATAATCGCTTTTTATTCATAGTTATAAACTAGTGGGACCTCATCACCAAGTTAAGCATTTAAGGATACCAATTCTATCTTGAGGAGAAGAACAACAACACCACAACTTAGCCATCAGAATATACCAATAGCCACATAGAAGTTATAATTAAATTTTAATTATGATTTTATTTTAATAAATATGGAGAAATATATTCTTATTTTATTTTACTATATATCTAAAAATATATTATATTATTTTAATAAAATATGTAATTCTTCTTTTACTTTAAAAAATATATTAAATACATATATCAAAACTATGTCTAAGAATTACATTATTTAATTAAGAATGATTTTATTTTATTTATATTATTTATTTTCTTCATTTACTTAAAACGTTATTTTATAGTTTTACTTTTATTTTTATAAATGTGACACCTTTTCTGAAGAGTTTTACTTTAACACAACATGAGAATCATTGATGTCACTATGAAGTGTCTCTAGTGTAATTATGTATTCATATATTTTTACTTCCTCTCAAGGAAACTATAGGCACCACTTGTGCTTTAACTAGTGATTAAATGTTTTGCTTGTACCCAATCAAATTTCATTATTTTATTTTTTATATAGTATATTTTAATAAGTGTGTATAAGACTGTTGTGCTGTTATTTTTCCACCTATTTGAAGAATAAGAACCATGCCTAGAAAATTAAAATCTTAAAATTTGTGACGATTTTGTTCGTCAAGTTACTCAGAATTACAGAAGTTGATTATTGAATAAGTTTAAGTTGTATTTTAATTTTCTCATATATTTTTTAGTATTTTATTTTGAGGATATTTTATAAGTGATTCAATGATGTATGCCATTTAATGTAATCAAGTCTTCAAGTGAATATTTTATAGAACATATTTATTTTTAGATCTTTAAATATAGATTTTAAAAAAAATTAAGATAGAAAGATTAATTAAATAAAAATAAATAAAAAACAATATTTCTACAAATTATGAAAATAAGCTAAAATGTATTTAATAAAAACATATATATCATTTTTTCAATAATGAAATAGGGAGTATGATTTATATATTATTTTAATTCAAATAACATAAATGATAAATTGAAGTGGGCAAAATTTAAATATTACTTTTATATTTTATAGTGTGAGAATTCATCTAATATTTATATAAAAAATTAATATAAAAATATAGTAAAAAAATAGACATAATGAATGGGGAAGTATAGGTATATGTGCACACATGAATAAGATAAAATCTAATAAATAAATAAATAAAAGGTACGGAAAAATAAAGTAAGAAAAAAGATGAACCCAAATTTAGATAAAGAGAGATAATAAAATTATATTATAAATTTAAACATGTATTAAATAATTCTTTTTAAATGTTTTAAAATTCGTGATTATATATTAAGGTTACAACTATAATTAATAATTTTAGAGATATAATTGAAATATTTAATATTATAACTTTAATTTTATAACTATTAATAGTATTATATTTTAACCCTAATTCTTCTCACTATAATTCAAGAATCATTAGAATTATGGTTAGAGTCAAGGTTATGGTGAAGATTAAGGTTATAATTAGAATTATGGTAAGAAGTAGAGCTAGAATTACAATTATAACTATAACTAGTGTTAGGGGTAAAGTTATTATGTCAACATTATTTTCACTAACGTTTTTTATCAACTTTGTTTCATTTATTTGTTTTTAATGTAATATTCTGAAACGTAATGGTGGAATCTCATTTTGGGCTTTAATAAACTGGAAAATAGAGTAAATTTCATGTTACTTATCATTTTTGATATTGCTTGCTAGAATTGAAACATAATTCCTTGAGTTTGAACAGTACACAAAATAATTATTTTAGATAAATTGTTATTGTTTTTGGCTTTGAACAAACTAAAAAGGAAATTGCAAACAATAAACAAATAGAAAAAGGAAAAACTAAAGTTGTATAGGAAGTGTTGTTTTTGGAATGAATTGGAGAGGGTAAAGAAGTAGAGAGGGAAGGATAGAGAAAGGGAGAGAGAGGAGGGAAAATAAGTAGAGAGAGAGGGAGGGGTGGCAGGGCGAGGGCGCGGGGGTAGAGAGGGATAAGTGAGATAGAGATAGGGAGGGAGAGAGAGGTGGGATAGAAAGAAGTAGAGAAGGAAAGAGAGATCCAGAGAGAGAGAGGGGGGGAAGGAGAGAGAGGTAGAGAGGAATAAGTGAGAGAGCGAGAGAAGTATAGGAGGTACAGAGGACATAGTTCCCCCCACCCCTGCAGAGGAGGGTTGTCGCTACATGCCTTCATGTTAAAAGTTTACAAACACTGAGTTTTATAGGGTCGTGCTACCATTCCTCGAATTTAATAAAAAAAAAGTAGAGAGGGATATGTTATATAGAGAGAAATAGAGAGGGAAGGGAGAGAGCAAGAGGGAGGGAGAAGGGGAGAGGAGAGAGGGAGAAGAGGAAGGAGAGGAGAGAGGGATAGGTGAGACAGAGAAAGAGAGAGGGTAGCAATGAGAAAGTGAGGAGAGAGAGAGAGGAGGGTGGACCCAGGGAGGCAGAGAGGATAAGTGAGATAGAGATAGGAGGAAAGAGAGAGGGGGATAGAAGTAGAGAAGGAAAGAGAGAGCTAGAGAGAGTGAGAGAGAGAGAGGGAGAGAGAGGTAGAGAGGGATAGGGTATTTTTAGAGAATTAGAGGGGGAAGGAGAGAGAGGTAGAGAGGAATAAGTGAGAGAGGGAAGGAGAAAGAGAGAGAGAGAAATAGGTGGGATGGAGGGAGGGATAGGTAGAGAGGGATATGTGATATAGAGAGAAATAGAGAGGGAAGGAGAGAGCAAGAGGGAGAGAGAAGGGGCGGTAGGGAGCGAGGAAGAGGTAGAGAGGGATAGGTGAGATAGATCACTACTTTCTTCACGCCATCCACTGCTTTTCACGATAGTTAATAATAAGGGCTTAGCCTATCGGCATAAGTATTGCACCTTATTGACATGCAAGTGCTAGTGATAGATTTTTGGTGGAAAAAGAGATGTATAGAACTGAACAACACAACACATCTAACATACCCAACATCTTCAAATCATTGAATTCTCTATGTTACTCCCCAAATATGAAATTCAACATAGATTTCCTTACATCAAGGGCGCCGCTTCAATATGAAGAGAATTGTCTGCACATTTCAGCCAGGCGTGAGAAGCAAAATTTGTCTCTGTGTTTTCATACTGAAAAGTTGGGAATGATTATATTCTATGTTTGTGAATTTTTTGTTTTGTTTTATCTATCTGTTTTAAGCCTCCAGTTGAGGTAAATTTATACGAACAAGCAACGTTGACTGATCTAATATAAAAACGAAAGCATTGTTTTCTGCTTTCGTTAATAATCCATTTCTCCATTGTCTTTCTAGATTGTACGTCGATTTTATAATATATTTCTTGGTGATACGTCAATCTCAAACATACGGCTAATTTTACACGTATGGTCTTATGAAATGACAAGCACCAATGACTTCCAAGATAACTTTATTTGGGTAGGATTGCTTCTGGAGAAGGTATGAAGAGGAATATATGGACACTAACACGGGTCATATTTCTTATTAGTTTATTACCAGCTATTCGTTTATGAAAGTGAGTGCTTGTATTCTTCCTCAATGCTACATGTGACTGATTATTATTGTATTCATTTTTTCATTTTTTAATTAATATTTATCAATAAACTATTCATTGTGTTTTACTTTTTATATGAAGATTTGTATAATCTATGTTAATTGCAAATACATGTGAATCTTTCTGTCAATGGTTTTACAGGCATTGGACTTGCAGCTCCACGTGGGGTATCTGTTATGACTAACAAAAATGCAAATCAGCAATTACTCACTGCATGTGAGAGCGATTGTACTGGTAGTAATAATAATTAAGGTCATGTCGGTTTTACAAAAATTTAACGTCATTGATGGAAAATTCAGAGTCACCAATTTATTGTGGAAAATTCACTGTCAAGTAAAATTCACCACCAGCAACTCACCACGGCATTAATATTTTTTAATATACCTTTGAAAAACTTTTCTTATGTCATGTCTATGATATTGAAACCATAATAAATTTTGTAAATTAAAAGATATATATTTTTAAAAATTATGGGAATTAAATTAGAAAATTGAGAAAAAAAAAATAGGGTTATAAAATTAAGGAAAAAAAAAGGTTAAATTAAAAAATATCGAACAATAAAATTTTTAAAAGTTATTTTTAAAAGATAATTGCTTTTTATTCATAGTTATAAACTAGTGGGACCTCATCACCAAGTTAAGCATTCAAGGATACCAATTCTATATTGAGGAGAAGAACAACAACACCACAACTTAGCCATCACAATATACCAATACCCACATAAAAGTTATAATTAAATTTTAATTATGATTTTATTTTAATAAATATGAAGAAATATATTCTTATTTTATTTTACTATATATCTAAAAATATATTATATTATTTTAATAAAATATGTAATTCTTCTTTTACTTTAAAAAAATATATTAAATACATATATCAAAACTATGTCTAAGAATTACATTATTTAATTAATAATGATTTTATTTTATTTATATTATTTATTTTCTTCATTTACTTAAATGTTATTTTATAGTTTTACTTTTATTTTTATAAATGTGACACTTTTTTTGAAGAGTTTTACTTTAACACAACATGAGAATCATTGATGTCACTATGAAGTGTCTCTAGTGTAATTATGTATTTATATATTTTTACTTCCTCTCAAGGAAACTATAGGCACCACCTATGCTTTAACTAGTGATTAAATGTTTTGCTTGTACCCAATCAAATTTCATTATTTTAATTTTTATATAGTATATTTTAATAAGTGTGTATAAGATTGTTGTGGAGTTATTTCTCCACCTATTTGAAGAATAAGAACCATGCCTAAAAAATTAAAATCTTAAAATTTGTGAAGATTTTGTTGGTTAAGTTACTCAAAATTACCGTAGTTGATTATTGAATAAGTTAAGGTTGCATTTTAATTTTATCATATTTTTTTAGTATTTTATTTTGAGGATATTTTATAAGTGAAATATAAATTTTAAAAAAAAAGATAGAAAAATTAATTAAATAAAAATAAATAAAAAACAATATTTCTCCAAATTATGAAAATAAGCTAAAATGTATTTAATAAAAACTTATATATCATTTTTTCAATAATGAAATAGGGAGTATGATATATATATTATTTTAACTCAAATAACATAATTGATAAATTGAAGTGGGAAAAATTTAAATATTTCTTTTATATTTTATAGTGTGAGATTCATCTAATATTTATATAAAAAATTAATATAAAAATATAGTAAAAAAATAGACATAATGAATGGGGAAGTATAGGTATATGTGCACACATGAATAAGATAAAATCTAATAAATAAATAAAAGGTACGGAAAAATAAAGTAAGAAAAAAGATGAACCCAAATTTCGATAAAGAGAAATAATAAAATTATATTATAAATTTAAACATGTATTAAATAATTATTTTTAAATGTTTTAAAACTCATGATTATATATTAAGTTTAGAACTATAATTAATAATTTAAGAGATATAATTGAAATAAGTAATATTATAACCTTAATTTTATAACTATTAATAATATTATATTTTAATCCTCATTCTTCTTATTATAATTCAAGAATCATTAGAATTATGGATAGAGTCAAGGTTATGGTGAAGATTAAGGTTATAATTAGAATTATGGTAAGAAGTAGAGCTAGAATTACAATTATAACTATAATTAGTGTTAGGGGTAAAGTTAAGTTTACAATTTAATTAGGGTAAAGTTATTATGTGAGCATTATTTTCACTAACTTTTTTTTATCAATTTTGTTTCATTTATTTGTTTTTAATGTAATATTCTGAAATGTAATGGTGGAATCTCATTTTGGGCTTTAGATAAACTAGAAATAGAGTAAATTTCATGTTACTTATCATTTTTGATATTTCTTGCTAGAATTGAAACATAATTCCTTGAGTTTGAACAGTACACAAAATATTTTTTTTAGATAAATTGTTATTGTTTTAGGCTTTGAACAAACTAAAAAGGAAATTGCATGACATATAAAATGATTTATAACTATAACTATTATTTATTTGTTTGTTTTATCAACATTGTTGCTAAAACTTATCAAATACAACTAATTAGAACATAACTATTCTATAGTATGGAGTGAATTCTTTCATAAGGAGTATTTTGCATAGTGTTACCCTAATGTAATGGTTTATTCTATTTCTTCATATATTGAATACTAGAGAATCTTGGATCACAAATATTTCTTGTGGTGTTTATGATTTGTCTTCTACATTGTATAACTTTAATTATTAAATATTTAGATATTATCATGTGGTATTAGAGCTGTGGTTTGGAAAAAGGTGAGGGTGAAACCCTATTTTTGAAGAGTAACTATATCTTCCAAATGGCTATGATTTTTTTTATAACATTTTTAACTAAGTTTGGAGGATGAAAAAAAGAAGATTTGATCCAAAATTCAACTTTTGATCTCTAATAACAAATGAGTTATTTCAATTTTATGTTCTATGTAAATTCACTCTTTAGGCCACAAATCAAGGAATTTTTCTTCCTTTTTTAGTTTCAAAAAGTTTGTCAAAACTCATTTGGGGTTAACAACATCATGAATTGATTTGGTCAAATTTGGGTAAATGATATGGATAGAAATGTGATCTATTGACATGTTTTTTTCTTAAAAGCCCTAGCTTCAATGGAGTTTCCTATTTTTTATGGATGTGGTGATGCATTACAATGGTTTCACCAATATAAAATAAATCATGGTAAAAGAATATTATGGAAATGAATTTTTCTATAAACTTAAAAGGTGAAGTTGAACATTGGTATGTGTCCTTATATGATGAGATTTATTCATTAGAAAAAGGTATTATAGATAAATGAGCACAAAACTAAATAGAGGAGGAATATGAGGCTAATGAAGAGAATATGAAGGATAAAATTATACACTTTTTAGCTCCAAAGGAGGAAGATTCAATCCTTGAATGTCATGGACATATTCAAAAGGCAAAGGTTATCATTTTTATAAAACCTTAAGTAAAAATTATAACTTCACCAATAGGGAATAAACTAGGAAAATATAGGTACAACAAAATAAAATTAAGGATAGTTGAATAGATGGTAAATAATATTCAAATTTTTGAATATGTGAAAAATATCTATGGACACATATATTTTGAATTCAAATTTTTATGCTTTGGATATGCATGATATTTGGAAATTATTTTTAAATATCCTTAGTTAGAATCTATGAGAATAAAAAATATTAATCTACAAAACAAGTTTAGAAGATTTGTTGTGGAAGGAAAAAGTTACACCATAGGATATTACACATGTAAAGGAGAACAAGGAAAAATCAAGGTAGAACAAGTTCAATAATCCTTTGAAGATTGCACTACAAAATTAGAGGAAGACAAGAGGGGCTAGAGGTGTCCCAATACTCTATCCAACCTCAGCTTTGATAGTAAATGTTAAAAAATGAGGTGTTTTCTTAGCTTAATACTCTGTAAAACTTTAAGATTGCTGATCTAAATAAGCTTTTCCTTTTGTTACAAATTCTCTATGGGTGATTATCTTGATTAATCCATTTTATTGTTTTAGAATGTAGAAAGAAGTTGATAGAAGAAGTAGAAATGATATTAGAAAGATTGCACAAGGATATACTATGGAGAAAACCCTTTGAGGTAAAAAAATCTACCAAGAATTAATCTATTATTCAATCTCTGAAGTAGATTACAATAGCTTCAATTCTTTCTTGAGAATGCCTCTTCCGCCTTCACCAAACTTCTTCACAACCTGCAAATCAAACTTGATCATAACTCTATCCAATTGCTTGAGATAAATAGGCTTTAAATAGCTTTGTAAACTCAACATGAGTTACAATTACAATGATCAAGACCTAACCCTAAAAGGTACACCTATCTCATGCCAATTGATTTATCTCATGAAGAAAAATGTGCAAACCCCATCTTCATGCATTTGGCTGCCCCAAACTGAAGTGGTAACATAACCTTTATTCCAAATATATCTCTGAATCTTATCCTCAAATTTGGCGCCCAAAAGAGGGCCCAGTTAACTCAGCCATCTGAAATATCTTTACATGCAAAGGAGTTAATTCCAAGAAGCCAACTTGGGCGCCCAAAGTGGGTCCAAGTTAATTCTTGTTAACTGAAACATTTCTCAACACCATTCATGCAAGAATGGTCATCTCCTATTAACTGAAGGTAGTTCCTATTATCTTTCATGCAACTCAAGCTATTAGACATGCACTCCAAGTTAACTGAAGTCCACTAACATGCAACTAAAACCAACAAAATCTAATTGAACCATAATTGAACTTGAACTGAACTGAACTTCAACTGAACTTCATTGAACTGAACCTTGTACACATCACCCCCTATTTTATAGGACCTCAAGATGCATAAATCAAAATCCCTAATTTTTAGGAACCTAGGATGCATTTCTGAAGCATACTCAATTTGCCAACCAGTTATCTAAACATAAGGTGAGTTGTCACCTACCATATGTGCACCCATGTGCTCCTATTTTGTAGGAGCTAATTCCAAGGTGTCCACACATTCTTTTAACATTTAGAATTAATTACAAATATCAATTAACATGATTATTTCATCAAATATTAATCTCTTCCTAATCCTACTGTTGTTGAACACATTCCAAGGACTTAGGAGATACATGAAATAAATAATGTTTAGGATTGCAATTAAATGGCATCCTATTTCCAACAATTCTTGCAAAATCTAATTTTCAAACTTCATTTTCTCCACCCAAGTTTTCACCTACACTACACTTTTTCAAGTTAAATCCTTTTCCTTTATCAATAGTTTACTATGAAAATTTTACAAATTAATCAATTTGGATATTTCTATTTCATTCTATTTTATCCTTTCTATATAATTATATCTCAATCTAGTCATTTTCTCTTCCCACTTTAGTATTTATTTCCATCCTTAAATAGAAAATTTTATTGCTTCCTCTTTGTTGGTTTGAATTCACCTCTGAGGAGCAGAATCTACAATATAAACCTTCAAAAATATGAGAGAAGAAAAGCTCTTTCACCAATGAGTGAATAATAATAGAGATTTTAAGAATAATGTGCATTGGCCTTGCTTATAATGGTAATGGAAATCCGGTAAAAATATAACCAACAAACCAATTAATTAAATGCACTAATAAACTATAATGCATTATGCCTAAGTAAACTTAAGCAGATAACTATCCTATTTACTCTAACACCCCCTCTTAAGTGCAACGTAGGGAGATTATTATGCAATATCAAGATGCAATATGGGTCCTGGCTACACAACCATGTTGGGTACCCATTTAAAATTAAAAATGAAATGGAATCTCTCACAAAAGGAGAAAAGGAGAAAAACCCTATGGGAGAAAACTCCTCTCCAAAAGAGAGATAAGAAAAACAAGATGCATGGATGGAGGACTCAATAACACCCCCCAAGGACTACATACATCATGTATATACAATCAATGATCCTCCCATAGGAAGGAAATGAGGAGACTTCATAACCCCCCATAATGAATAATGTCTTGCAGAAACGGTAGGTGCTTGAAGGAAAAACACAGTCCAATGCCTACAGATAGCATTTCTTCCTTTAGGAAGAAGACAAACCAAGTAAAAATGCAAGAATGTTTCCCATTCTAGATAGGAATTATCAAGTGAAATCCAAATGTAGGATGATAATGTATCTAAAATCTTTTCATGTGTCACCAAGACCTTGGAAGATGATGCCACGAACCAATCAGGAACATGCCCAATCACAATAGAAGGTGACAAACAAGGTACTAGTGGAAAGTGATTTTGAACATTCTCCAAATACAAAGATGGAGTGATAATAGTTGTACCACAACTATCATAAAATAGGAAAATTAATCTTTCAAATGTATCTTCCAATTCTGAAATAAGAGATTCCACGAATAATGAACCAACGTTTGGAAAATAGGAATTCCAATTAGGAAGAAAATTATAATATTGTTACTCAGGAATGATGAGAGTAGTTAATGAAGGTGGATCAAATATCTTTGAAAAAAAATAAAGAACGTCTAAAGCAACTACAACCTCATTTGAAGTCTCAAAAATCTCCAAAGGATCAAAAAGCATCGTTTATCTTTTCTAAAGAATAGCAAGGAACATTGGAATTGGAAAGAGGATCATTAAAAGATGGTGGAGTATCAGGATCTCCATATGGTTCTCAAATGTAAGTCCAAAGAGCATAAGGGCACTCAAAATGAATAAGTGATCTTCCAAAAAGTCATCATCCAAGTGCTTGAAATAACTCTAAAGACTTTAGCCCTATAGCCTTTCTAAATAATATACCCACAATGTGTGCCTAGAATAGGAACTTCATTATAGAAATATGGCAATAGATTATGCTTACAAAGATGAGTGAGTATAAAATCAATCCATCGCCTATAGTTCCCTTTCTCCAAATAAAAACCCATTATAGGGCGGGTGCATGGAAATGGGTAGCAATTTCATGGACACCCTAAAAAAATAAATTGAAAAGCATAACGCGAGCGCATTATAACACGCTCGCGTTATGGCTTCCGTTAAACCTAGGAAAGTTCCCTTCATCCATAACTACAAAGCCATAACGTGAGCGTGTTACAACGCGCTCGCGTTATCTTCTGTTAAAAGCAAAAAAATAAATGCAAATCTCTCATTTGCATTTCAACTGGTTTTTTTGCTCCACCTGTGGCCAAAAACCCCAAAATATCACGCTCGCATTCTAGGAGAAGAATTTCTTCACCAAGAATCCAAATTTCTTCGCAACGATGGCACCACGACGACGACGAGCTATAAGAGGTAAGGATTCTATGCTTTTTGTTTTGAATTTGTTAGTTTTAGGTTAAATTTGTTATTTTTAGGTTGAATTTGATATCTATTTGTTTGAATTTTTAGGAGATGCAAATCAACCTCCAAACCCTCAAAATCCTCAACAATAGGACCAACCAAATCCTCAAGATCAAAATCAACCACAACATCAACCTCCTCCACTAATCACTCAACCCCCTCTTGGCACTCAACAAAATTTAATGAGTGAAATTGAGAACAACAAAAAACAAATTGAGGATTTGATCAATAGGTTGAGTGATCCAAATGGTTCAACCATAGAAAGAATGACCCTAGCAAATTCATTGAAAGATATGTTAACAAATCTAGATTCAATTAGCAAACAAATAACTGGATGGGAAGATAGGAGGCAGGTAGCTAGGGAGTATTATGCAAATAAACTATCATACAAGGATGTGAAGGATTTAAAAATAAAAAAAGGTGATTTGTGTTCATTATTCACCAACCCATGCACAAATCAAAAATATTACTCTCAATGCGAAGAGGTTTCCTATCCATTGGTGCCACCACTGACAAATGAAGGAGTGGTTTTATGATAGGTGGTACATGGTCTTCGATTACCCACCGTGCAACAATTGCGAGGTCCGACATTATTTCCTTAGGAAACTATACAGTGAGTTCATATTGAACAAAATCCCAAATTATTTTGATATGAGGGATTTCCAGGGGAGAGGTGGGGGGTCAGCTCAGGATAGACCTGGTGCACAGCTGGATCCTACGCAGCAAGGTAGATGAGCTCTCTCTAGGCCACCTCATGAGCACATTCTTATGCCTTCCATCGTGAAGGAAAGTGTTGACGTAGAGACATTGCAGGCAATCAACACTTTAACCCAGAGTGTCATCCATCATATTAGCCCTATTCTAAAGCACCATCTAGGGAAGTCTTCTAAGGGAGTCTTTTGCATCCTAATCCCTCAACTCTTATACCCTCTTAATCCCTCAACCCTCAACCCTCAAACCTTAAACCCTAATCCCTCAACCCCTATACCCTCTTAATCCCTCAACCATTAAACCCTAATCCCTCAACCCTTGACCCCTATACCCTCTTAATCCCTTAGCCCTTAAACCCTAATCCCTCAAACCTTAACCCCTAATCCCTCAACCCCTATACCCTATTAATCCCTCAACCCTTAAACCCTAATCCCTCAACGCTTAACCCTTATACCCTCTTAATCCCTTAACCCTTAAACCCTAATCCCTCAACCCTTAAACCTTAATCCCTCAACCCCTATACCCTCTTAATCCCTCAACCCTTAAACCCTAATCCCTCAACCCTTAAACCCTAATCCCTCAATCCATATACCCTCTTAATCCCTCAACCCTCAACCTTCAACACTTAAACCCTAATCCCTCAACCCCTATACCCTCTTAATCCCTCAACCCTCAATCCTGAACCCTTAAACCCTAATCCCTCCATCCCTATACCCTCTTAATCCCTCAACCCTCAACCCCTATACTCTCTTAATCCCTTAACCTTTAAACCCTAATCCCTCAACCCTTAAACCCTAATCCCTCAACCCTTAACCCTTATACCCTCTTAATCCCTTAACCCTTAAACCCTAATCCCTCAACCCTCAAACCCTAATCCCTTGACTCTTATACCCTCTTAGTCCCTCAACCCTTGAACCCTAATCCTCAATCCTTAAACCCTAATCCCTCAACCCCTAATCCCTCTTAATCCCTCAACCCTCAATCCTCAACACTTAAACCCTAATCCCTCAATCCCTATACCCTATTAATCTCTCATCCCTCAACCCTCAACCTCTATAGCCTCTTAATCCCTCAACCTTCAATCCTCAACCCTTAAACCCTAATCCCTCGATCCCTATACTCTCTTAATCCCTCAACCCTCAACCCTCAACCCTTAAACCATAATCCCTCAACCCCTATACCCTCTTAATCCATCAACCTTCAACCCTTAAACCCTAATCCCTCAACCCCTATACCCTCTTAATCCCTCAACCCTCAACCCCTAATCCCTTAACCCCTATACCTTCTTAATCCCTCAACTCTCAACCCCTAAACCCTAATCCCTCAACCCCTATACCCTCTTAATCCTTGAACCCTCAACCCTCAACCCTCAACCCTCAACCCTCAACCCTCAACCCTTAAACCCTAATCCCTCAACCCCTATATCCTCTTAATCCTTGAACCCTCAACCCTCAACCCTTAAGGTTTAATCCCTCAGCCCCTATAACCTCTTAATCCCTCAGCCTCAACCCTTAAGCCTAATCCCTCAGCTCACCATAACCTCTGCTCATAACCTATTAATCCCTCATCCCTAAACCCTAAACCCTTAAGCCTAACCCATAAACCCCTCTGCCCTCAGCCTAATCCCCAGCCCTCAAGCCCACTTAGTAAACTCTCTACCCCTGGTCCTCAACCCTCTTGACCCCTTAAACCTGTCTTAAACCCTTAAACACTCAGCCCTAAACATGACCCTCGGCCCTAACCCCTTAAGCCTAAGCTGTAAAGCCTTTACCTGTGCCCTCAACCTCTACCATCCAATCTGATTCTCTCACCCTAAGCCCTAATCCCTCAACCCATGTCTCTCAGCCCCACAACCTCTACCTATATGTTGGACCCTGACCCTAATCCCTCGACCACATGCAGCAAGCCCTCAAAGGTTCAACCCTCTGCCTTAAACCTCTACCCTTGCACAACTCTCAATTCTCAACCCTCAACCCTTAATCTCTCAATCCTCGACCCTTAAACCCTAAACCCTCTACCCCTTACATTGGACCCTAAACCTAATCCTTCAACCATATACCCTCAAAACTATACCCTAAACCCTCTACCCTCAACCAAGTAAACCCTTAACCCTAAACCCTTAACCCCAAACCCTTCAACCCTAAACACTTAAACCTTAAACCTTCTACCCTATACCCTCAACCAAATACCCTCTACCATCAAACCTATTCCATAAACCCTCAAACCTTAAACCCTAATACCCTAGAAACCATCAACCCTATAGGTTCTCCATCCTAACCCCTCAACCCTATACCCTCAACCCCTATCACTTTCTCTCTATCTATGTATCTCACCTCTTCCTCCTTCCCTCTCGCCCACCCTCTCTAATTGTCTCTATGTACCATCTCCCTCTTTCTACGTACCTCTCATTCAATCAATCCCTACCACCCTCTCTCACTCCCTCTCTCTCTCACTCCCTCTCACTACCTATCTCTCAAGTCTCTCCCTCTCACCCCCCTCACACTCTAAAGTCTCTCCCTTTCTCACCCTACCTACATAACTGTCTCTTTCTCTTTGTCTCTCTCTCTCTCTCCCACTCCCCTCTCTCTCTCTGACCCCCCCTCTCTCTCTCCCTCCCTCTATCCCTCCCACCCTACCTAGCTAATTCCCCCTCAATCCAACCCCTTCTCTCCCACTCCCTCTCTCTTAAACTCTCACTTCAACCCCCTCTCCATCTCTCTAGACTCTCTCTAAAGACATACATAAATGCATACATACAAGCATAATACATTTGCACATATAATCTTCCATCCATACAAGCATACATACATACATGTACATAAAAATATATCAGCATACATCAATATATTAGCATTTAACATAAAGTAAGACATAATGCGAGCACGTTATAACATGCTCGTGTTATGTGCTAGTAGACATGCTCCCCGCAAAAGCAAAAACCATGTCAAAAGTGAGATATAATGCGAGCACGTTATAACATGCTCTCATTATAGCGCGCTCGCGTTATATCTTGCTTTGAGAATTACCGAACTTTAAGCTTGGTATTGCCTTGGAATTCCAACCCAAAGGCTTGAAGGGCATTCCCAATGACCAAAGACGTGTTTTTAAAAAATCCACCATATTTCTCATAATCGAGTTCGTGCTCACCGTCAAGATTGCATGTGGTTCAATATCGAAAACATCGAGCACATGGGTAATGTTGGGTTATCTCTTAGCTATCCAACGATGTAATTTTTTTCACTTTCTGAAAATGTTAAGTCTTTCATCCATAATCTATTTTATCTGTATGTATTTTTTTTGCCAAAAAGCAGTGTTTGGTATTTTTTTTGTTATAAATTAACCGTTCATCAATTTTTCAAATAAATTACATTTTTAGAAACTAGACTCTATTCTACAAAATTTAAAAAATTAAAAAAAAGCAAATCAATTAGTTTCCAAAATTTGTAGGGGTAGCACGACCAAATTTCTATTTTCAAGATATGTCCACTTCGCAAATTAGTAAAAAATCAAATATTCATTAAAAGATTATCAAAAAAATTGTGCATCAACTACATACTGTTAGCTAACTTCTGACCGTTGCGATTTTAAAAATACTAAAAAAAAGTTCACCCTACGAGGGTCGTACAAGAGTTGCTATGTTATGTTTTTCTGACAAAAAAAACACCAATTTGTGTACGTCCCTCGTTTGAACCCCTTAATCTCAATCATTTTAAAAATAAATTAGTAGTTTAGAAAGTAGACTCGGAGCACTTGAATCCTTCTTTTTGTTCCATCTCAAAATTTTGAGTCTAAGTATCCTCAATTTCATGTCCAAGGTCAATATTTCCTGATTTGAAAAAAAAGTTGTCCACTTAAGTCCCCTTTTTGGGAACCATCTTGGTGCACTTACCCTATAACTGATAATTCTTTAAAAAATTTAAAGATAGTGCTTTCACAAGTATAAAAACTTCCAAAAAACAAATATAAGGTTAAAAAACTTGATTTGATGCAAAAATTATACCATTCAAGCACCATGTTCTTCGAAGCACAAGAATCCACATAATTGCCAAGCACAAACCACATGAGAGGTGTTGTCCACTATTATGAGAGGCATTGTCCACTATTATGAGATGCTTGGTCATGGTTGATGTGTGATGGAACATGTTATATCAATATCTGAAAAAAACATAATGCCGCTAATATGGGAGAAATATTTGTAGTAGGGTTAAAAATAGTGATTTTTTTCATGCAGAAAGAATAATGATAAAAGAGGAAACCCTATGCCCACCAACCAAATAAATGCACTCATATGCTAGTTGAAAATTCAATATCTACCTCCAAACAAAAAAATCATTCTTCCAATGCACAAAACTATGCCTCTCCACCACAGAATTGGGTAGCTCTATTTCCAAAACAAAAAATGCAAGAGCATCTATAGTGAAAATCATCGGTTGCACAGTCTAAATGTGGGGTGAACATTGAAAATTTCACCTCTATTCTTGAAACACCCATGATGTAATGAAAATTGACCTACAATGGCCTCCAAAACACTCGATCAATGCACAACAAAAGAATTTTTACATAGGCACACATACATTTTAGAAAAAAAACAAAATCACACCTATGACTATTGGAAGAATGAAGAAGAACATCTCTCTATGCAGCCCTTGTGTTTTCATTGATGTCACCATGCTATATGAGCTACAATTGCATCACCATAAGTTCAATCTTGATCCAGTATTCTAAATTGATATGCGGAAATATTATATGCTATTTTGGTCTGCAATCCTCTATTGATGAATATATTTTATTTCATTTTGGGGAGATGGTTCTTGGTAGCTAGAAGCTTGTAAATTAAGAACTTCATGTGTACATGTGCTCATATGGCAAGTTGGCATTACTCTGTTGTTGTATTTTGTTATTAGTTCTATCCCTACCCGATCTAATAAGCAATTGAT
Source organism: Sequoiadendron giganteum (assembly GCA_007115665.2). NCBI lineage: Eukaryota > Viridiplantae > Streptophyta > Pinopsida > Cupressales > Cupressaceae > Sequoiadendron > Sequoiadendron giganteum. The sequence goes on from CM021104.1 coordinate 27,722,622, forward strand.
GTTCTAATGAATTAATATTGTGTTATGGATGTATTTGTGACCTATCCTAGGTCCATTTCGACAAAATGTAGTGTACTACATGCTTGATCTATTTTTGGAAAAAAATTGTACAAGCTTGAAGCCAATAGTTAATCTTTTTGGTGAATGAAAGTTTCATCTAGTTAGGCTGACCTAATTGATGCTTGTGGATGAGTTAGATATATATAATGGATAGTTTTATATTGAAAGAAGTGAGACATGCATGTGAAGATGAACCAAGGTGAATATGTATTTATCGGTATTCGAGGTTACTAAGAATCAAAGCAACTGAATCAACATAGTTTGTTAGGTGTAACTTTATCAGTTCACATTCTAGATGTAAGCCATTTCTGCATTTTATCTTTGTAGGTAGTGAGCCTCACATTTTGGATAGTGAGTCGTGGCAGTGATCTACCCTTTCTAATATCTTATAACCAGTTATATTATATTGTGAGCTAATCCTCACTATGGTTTCCCCCATTTTGGGTTTTCCATGTAAAAAATCTTGGTATTCATGTGTTGTGTGCTTTTATGTTCTATTAATGCTCTTGCTCATTCTTACTATTATATGAATTGGATTATTTGGATGGTGTATCTTCAATAATTTTAAGAAGATAATGATTCACCCCCCCTTTCAGTATCTTGGGTGTTCAAAGATTGGTATAAAAGCCTAGTTTCTATGAAGAATCCCAACAGCTTGAGGAAGATCTTGAAAATAGGATAGATGGATGACAAAGAAGAACTCTCAACAACTCTTGATGATCTTGACAAAGCTGAAAATGAAAATAGAGATCTAAAAGAAAATATTGGTGAGGAAAATGAATACATCAAGAAATTGAAAGAGAAAATGAAGAAATTCAAAGAAAGACACAGAGAAGTAAGTGAGCAATTAAAACAAGGTAAAGAATAAAAAGGTGGAAAATCAAAAGACTCGAGGTAAAGAAAAACAGACAAGAAATCCAAGAGGCTTTATTAGAATACCATCTATCAAACAACCAAATACTCAAAGGTACCCATCCTTCAATGGTGTTTTCTTTTCATGTAATAAATTTGGTCATAGGGCAATGGAGTGTAAAAGTAGAATAAATCAGTATGCTAGATGCTTCTTCAGATAATGTTTTGCATGCAAGAAATTTGGACATAGAGCTAGTGAATGTAGAACTCATATGATGAATTGGTTACAAGGAAGTGGAATGAATAAAAATTTTGGTGGCTATTCCTATGCATCTAATAAGTTTGGACACAAATTAAATCAGTGCAGATCAAGGTTTAATGAAGGTTAGAAAAAGTAGAAAATTATTGTTTGCTGCAATTGTAGCAAGCCCAGACACATTTCAATAGTATGCAGAAGTAAATGAGGAAAGTAGCCTGATCTGATAAAGATGAGTGAACCGGTGAAGAAAATTAAAAATAATGAGGTTAATAAAGAAATGAACAAGATATAGAAGAAGAAAGAAGAGCCAGTAACATCAAGTGAGTCTGTACCCTCATCTAGTGCAGACAATCCCTCCAAAAATTAGAACCAACATGGTCTTAAGGGGACCATTAATAGAAAATTATTCGACCCACCTCAATATCTGGTGTGTCAAATATTGGCACGATGGTAAGTTGTAAAGAATGAATAAATAAAGGTTATGCCAAAGAAAAAAAAAAAAGTTAAAGGCGTAATCATTTACGAAAGAAATTAGGAATTTTTAGTGCAATAAAGAAAGGTTTTTATATTCTTTTTGAATTCTACTGCATTTAATGCAAATTAGGGTAGCTCGTTGATCTATAAAGAAAATTTGTCAGATTTATTGATCACTTGTGCAATTGAAGAAAGTAGAGAATGATTTAGAGCAATCTTCAGGAGATCCGAAGAGTGAATCAAGCAAACCCTAGTTCTGGTTCTCATGAAGGAAAAGGGTATTTTACTCTTTTGTGCTATTGTAGGATTGTGTGAATCTTCTTTCTGAAATCATTAGAGCTCAGCACGTGAAAATGTGGAAACCCCTGTAGTTTTAAAAGTGTCAGAAAGACATAGACCTTCATACAAGAAGTATTCCATGAAGGTATCTGAAGATGACCCTTTGGGTGCCTTCTCATTGATTTCTCATGGTTTCATGCTGACTGAGGAATATAATCATAGAAAATTGATATATGTGTCGCACAATGAGCTCACTAGAGATGATTTCTTGATAAAACCAGAGTATGAAAATATTGTTGCGAAGAAGTTGGATCGGTTGAATTATTTTCCCAACTTTAGCTCCAGTCTTGACGAAAAGTATATCAAACCTTCTCTTAGTATAATTCATGATAAGTTTTTATGGACTGAGAAACCTCACCTAATAACCAAAGAATTGATCAAGGTTGTTGCCAAAATTTGTGATACCATACCCATACTAATGCTAAAGTCTGTGAAAAATGAAGTGGTGTTGGAACTCATCATAGAAAAATTTGAGAGAAGAGCTCTTGCAAAAAAACCTATTACCAATCAAGTTGTGAAGTATGTAGCTATAATGATTGGTCACAAGAGCTACTTCACAAATAGGGAAGACTCGTTGTCTACTATAGCTATATACACTGGATATGACATGATAGAAAATGTAGCATAATATGATCTATGTGAACTTCTCTGGCAACAATTGTTTTATAATATGAAGATGAAAAACGAGAAGATAATTCTATAGAGCTAAATGAAGACATTCCTCCAAAAAACAAAATTTAATTGTCCTTCCAGAATTAGGTGTTGCAAGTAATCCTCTAGAAATAAAGAAATAGAATGAAGAAAATTTTGAAGTAGAGAAGCTTGATGTTGTTCCTTTGGGACAAACTGAAGGAGAAAAAGATAGATGAAAAATAAGAAGAAGAAAAAGTAGAAGAAGAAGAAAAAGGAGAGGAAGAGGAAAAAGTAGAGGAAGAAGAAAGAGTAGAGGAAGAAGAAATAAATGGGGAATCTTCTAGCAAGAATGAAGAAGAAAGAAGGTAGGTTGTGGAATCAAAAAGGTCCTCTAGAGAATCCTCCTCTAGTGATGATGTATTAAAAGTCTTGTTATCCAAGAAAATAAGATTTTGGTTGGTAATTCCTCCAAAAATTCTACAACTCACCATGGTTCAAGGTAATGTGGATTTGGAAAAAATATATCCCATCAAAAAATTGGTGTTAGGAGATGCATTACATGCATCTAGAAGAAAAGAAATTTTGGAAACACAACAAAAGGGGATAGAACTCTTTGATGATTCCCTCAAAACTTTGTAGGAGGCCACACTCAGTACATCAATAGATACATCTCTCACTCCCATAGAAAATTTGAAACTTCTATTGGATTCCTTTAAGGAATATGCCTTTGGACTTTGTTAGAAGACCAAATAATATATTGAGGAGAAAATGGAAAAGAAAAGGCTTTTGGAACTTCATGATAAGTGTGCTTTGGCACACACCAATGTGGAAAATATCTTGGAAGTTGTGCAGGCTTGTGATTCCAAAGTAAATTCTATATTTTCTTACTATAGAAGGTGGTTGGATTCCACACAAAGTATCCAGGATCTCATGGAATCCATTGAGTCCCAGTTGATAGTTGTTTCTAGTTCATACAATGCATCTAAAGATAGAGACAGGTCAACTTGAAATGTTATCATGGCTCACAAAGAGAAATTATTTCTGTTATAGAAGCAGAAGGAAGACATCATCAAAAAAATTGGTTTGCTAGGTGACCTTGTTAGAGTGGAATACACTCTGGTGGCCAATGCTTTGGCAAATGTATAAAGACTAGGAAAGATCAACCTCGCTCCTTGCACATTGGATGATGATGAAAAAAGTCTGATAAAGTTAGAATCTCTTAATAAAATGCTAATATTTGATAAGAAGAGTTGGGTGAATGGAAAGACAACATGGCAAGGTATTCTCAAGGAGCTTCAAAGCTCACCTTCCTACAGGTAACACTTTTTCAAGTTTACACATTTTTTAGACTAACTCCTAAGGGGAGTTCAGATTTCTTTTTCCTTTTGATCATACAATGTTCCAGACCATCCTTGTATATGTATATATATTCATATTTTTGGACCATCCTTTGTCCTTGATGTCAAAGGGGGAGAGAATATCTTGAAGAGAAAAGGAGAGAGTGTTTTGCATGTAGGAGTTTTGTGTATTCTTTTGGCACATGTTTCCATCAATGAGAAAGGGGGAGATTGTTGGAAGTATGAAGAAGAACATATCTTTATGTATCCCTTGTGTTGTCATTGATGTCACCATCTTATATGAGCTACATTTTCATCACCATAAGTTCAAGCTTGATCCAATATTCTCAACTAGTACACAAAAATATCCGATCGTATTTTGGTTTGCAATCCTCTACTAATGAATATCTTTCATTGCAGTTTTGGGAAACGGTTCTTGGTAGCTAGAAGCTTATAAATTCATAACTTCATGTGTACAGGTACTTGTATGGTGAGTTGGCATTACTTTTTTGTTGTATTTTTTTATTAGGTATATCCCTAGCCAACCTAATAAATAGTTGATGTTATAATGAATTAATTTTGTGTTGTGGATGTATTTGTGACATATCCCAGGTCCATGCTGACATAATGTAGCATACTACACAATTGATCTATTTTTGGAATTTTTTTGTACAAGCTTGAAGCCGAAAGTTAATCTTTTTGGTGAATGAAGGTTGCATCTAATTAGGTTGACCTAATTGATGCTTCTCGATGAGTCAGATATATATATAATGGATAGTTTTGAGATTGAAAGAGGTGAGACATGTATGTGAAGATGAATAAAGGTGAATATGTATTTTCTGGTATGTGCGTTTACTAAGCATCAAAGGAACTAAATCAATATTTTTTAGATGTAACTTTATCAATTCATATTATGGTTGTAAGACATTTCTACATTGTATCTTTGTAGGCAGTGAGCCTCACATTTTGGATAGTGAGTCCTGGAAGTGAGCCACCCTTTATAATATCTTATAACTGGTTATGTTATATTGTGAGCTAATCCTCACTATGGTTTTTCCCATTCCATTTTGGGTTTTCCATGCAAAAATCTTGGTGTTCATGTGTTGTGTGCTTTCATGTTTTGTTAATTCTCTTGTTCATTCATATTGTTATATGCATTGGATTATTTGGATGGTGTATGTTCAATAAGTATAAGAAGATACTAATTCACCCAACCTCTCAGTATCTTGGGTGTTCAACAGTGACAACCTCTACAAAAAAAGCATGCTTCTCTGAATGAACTAGATCTCTAGTAAAGATTGAAGAAGAAAAAAAAAATGGAAAAATTGGAAACTTTTAAATTTAACAAATTTCAAATGCCAAATAATCTTCATCGAATAAATTATCCCAGACTTCGATGAAAAATCTCAGCGAAATGAGTTGTAGATAGTTTTCTCTAATACCATGTTGGTGTGAATTTACTTCCCAGGAGCACAATATACAATATAAAACTTCACAAATATGAGAGAATCAAATATCTTTCACCAATGAGTGAATAATAATTGAGATATTAAGAATAGTGTACATTGGCTTTGCTTATAAATTTAAGGGGAAAGACGAAAAAAGCATAATCAACAACAGTTGCTAATTAATTAAGTGCACTAATAAACTATAATGTATTATGCCTAAGTAAACTTAAATGGGTAAATATCCTATTTATTCTAACACTCTCCACTTTTAATCACAGACTTTATCCATTTCTTTATCACTCCACTGACATGTTTCATCTTATCTAGTATGATTACTTGATCATTGGAGAGTAGCATAGTAATATATGGTAATTGATTCACTTCCTAGTTTAGCCCAATTAATTTTATAATGTTTCCTTACAATGGCTTGCTTGAGCTTTAATCTCTTGCTTCTTCAACTTGGCATTGTTCATTCTTACTACTAAGTCATCTACATTAGTCTTTATTTCACTAATTTCTTGTTCTATAATTGATTTCCTCAAAACCATAGTTATTATTTGATAATTTCCATTGGTGTCGTGTCTTATTTATAATTCTCTACCAATGGAATATAAAATTGCAAATTTCTTGATCATGCGGCTTACCTTGTCATTGCTAATAATGGTATTTCCCTTTTCTTTACCCTAGGAGTTTCAATTTGTTTAATTATACTTTTCAAGTCTAAGGAAACCACTTGCACTTGTGATCTAGGCTAGTACTTTTTGAGTAGCTAAGAGCCTGATTGTTTACATTTACATATTTAAAACACTATTTTCCCTCATAAGTGATATCTCCTTAGGTAGTTCATGTTTGTTCACTTGTTCTTGAGACTCCTCTAGATTTTTACTTTTTGACTCTAAGGCCTCAGTCTATTATTGTTCATTAATATTCACTATATTCTCTCCCATAAGTGTATAATTTCTAAACTCTTCATTATATTCCATAATTTTTTCACACACAAATACTCTTGATTCTACCTAGGGCTATGTGTAGGATCATGATGGGCCAAAAAGTGGCAATATGATGGGTATGTGGCTGGCCACTTATTTTTTACCCAAAATTGATGAAACGAAAAGGGTTTTTAAAGGAGATTCTCAAATTTCCACCAGTATGAATTATGCTTTACTTTGAATTTAATAAATAATTATTACTCATTTTCTATTGAATTATGACTAAAGTCTTGATTGATAGGTTAATTGAAAAACATCTATAGCTTTCAAACGGTATCACATTTTCTAAATCTGAAACATGTGTCACATTCTATGCTTCACATAATATAATATTAAAAAATAAAAAAATGAATTTCATGAAGTTTTGACCAAGTTAAAGTGGTCATACATACGAGTCTTTATATTTGTTAATAGTTATAATGAAAAATTTAAATTAATTATTTACTTGGAAAATAATTATAAAAAAATATGCATCACATTGGGACATGAGTCCTCTACTTATATATAAAGTCTTATAAAAAGAATACTATCATTTTAATGTGCTTAATGTTAGAAACCAACATCAGACATGCAAGCTAGAATACCTTCCACAAAAGAGAAAATTATCAAAAAACCAAAGCTTTGCATGAAATGTGCAAATTGATATTATTCATGAATTCGATATTACAATAGATGATTTACTTTATAAAATCAATGTATGCAACTCTAATTTTGACCTAAAAGGAAACCCTAGTCTGCACACTTAATAATTAATCAATTATTAATGTGCCTAAGTTTAGCTTAAGTAACTAAAGGAATAAGTGACTTAATTAATTAATCAATATGATATAATTAATTAAGTGTATAACTTATTACTCTAACACCCCCCTTAAGATGAAATTAGGAAGAAGCTAAAACACTAGAAAAAGATGCATGAAAGAAAATATGGGTCCCAACAACTAGGCTTGATTAGGTACCCATTTACAAATGTAAGAATGAGGTAGAGAAGGAAAACCCAATGGCACAAAACCTCCCTACAATAAAATGACATGCTGCAAAGAAGCACTGGAAGAACACTGTAGAGTAACACTGGAACGACAATCTGACAAGCAAGGAAATATACTTTTGTTTACAAGAAACCATATCAGAATCATAATAATGCAATAGCAGACCCGATGCCACAGAACACTCGAAAACTCCAAACGGGAACAAACTTGGAATCTATGAAGCAACAATCGATTATTGAATGAATATGATACTGAAATAAAGTGCAAAGATGCAAGTTATACTCTCCCAACTGCCAAAACATCCATGTAATCTCCAAAACACCCATCGGGCCAAATATGGATTAACGATAAACCTGGGATAGATACAGAAAAAAGGGCATGCACAACAACATAGAGCTCGTCAATACCTTTCCAAGGCCACAAAGATAGCGAAAATCAGAGATCATGGCAAAACGCTATGAGCTCGTAAGCATAAAATAAACATCTGAATTCAAAAAACAATAAATGTAGATAAATAGAAAAATACTATAAACTAAACTGCACCATAGGAAAGTGCATGGAACTAGCTTTCCGATGATATCTATTTTTCCCAATTTTGATACCGTATACCTAAGTTATGTGAAAAAGAAAAAAACTGCTCCTTTAGGGCAAACTGGTGTTAGGAGGGGGCAAAAGAGGTCATATGGCTGATGACATCACGTTGACATCAGCACTTCATTACAAAAAAATTGATGGCCATCTGGTCGTCGTCGAAAAAATTTGGTCCCCTACGAAAAAAAAATTGGTGGAGCCCTTGGTGGTTGATATGACCAAGGGCGGGGTGTTGAGTTCGACCGGGGACCGGGCACAGAGCTCCCAGTCCCCCATAGGATCGGAGCTGATGGAGTTGGAGCCCACAGGGGTTAGCGGATTGGTGGCGGTGGTTGTGCGGTGGCCGCTTGGTGGCCTTCTAGTGGCCGCCTAGTGGTGGGATGATTTGTGTGAGCGACCCAAAATATTTTCAAAAAAATTATTTTTTTCTGAAAAAAAAGCCTCGGAATGCATGTTGGGGAGGCCGTACGACTTCCCTGGTAAATTTTTTTTTCCTTCTGGACCAACTTCTCTGAAATTGATGAAACGCCATGAGTCCTTAGGGGTTTTGGCCACAGCGAACATGATGGTGACCTTCGTTCATGCTTAAAAGGCTCCAAAAAATTAGCTACCTCCAGAGCTTGCAATAAATCACCGAGCTTGAAACCCTCACAAATTTCTTCAATGATGACCAAAATCATAAAAATAAAAGTTAATCTTGACTTTTTCGAGTGCTTTGAATCCAATGATGAAGCCCAATCTGATCCAAAATGCCACATAGATGAGCTCAAGGCATGAAATCCTCGAGGAACCCTGAATGAGCTCTGCAGTGATTTTCTCCAAAATTTGAGAAGGGGTTGCATGTCAAGGCTCTGATAGCATATTGGAAACCAAGTTCAGACATGCAAGGTAGAATACCTTCCACAAAAGACAAAATTATCAAAAAAGATTTTTTTTGCATGAAACCCTAGAATTCCATGATTTGATGTTACAATAGATGATTTACTTTATAAGAGAAATGTATGCAACCCTAATGTTGACCTAAAGGAAACCCTAGTGCACACACTTAATAATTAATCAATTATTAATGTGCCTAAGTTTAGCTTAAGTAACTAAAGGAATAAGTGATTTAATTAATTAATCAGTATGATATAATTAATTAAGTGTATAACTTATTACTCTAACACCCCCCCTTAAGATGAACTTAGGAAGAAGCTAAAACACTAGAAAAAGATGCATGAAAGAAAATATGGGTCCCGACAACTAGGCCTGATCAGGTACCCATTTACAAATGCAAGAATGAGGTAGAGAAGGAAAACCCAATGGCACAAAACCCCCCTACAATGAGATGACATGCTGCAAAGAAGCACTGGAAGAACACTATAGAGTAACACTGGAACCACAATCTGACAAGCAAGGAAATATACTTTTGTTTACAAGAAACCATATCGGAATCATAATAATGCAACAGCAGACCCGATGCCACAGAACACTCGAAAACTCCAAACGGAAACAAACTTGGAATCTATGAAGCAACAATCGATTATTGAATGAATATGATACTGAAAGGAAGTGCAAAGATACATGTTATACTCTCCCAACTGCCAAAACATCCATGTAATCTCCAGAACACCCATTAAGCTAAATATGGATTAACGATAAACCTAGGACAGATATAGAAAAAAGGGCGTGGACAACAACATAGAGCTGCTCAATACCTTTCCAAGGCCACAAAGATAGCGAAAATCGGAGATCATGGCAAAACGCTATGAGCTCAAGGCATGAAATCCTCGAGGAACCCTGAATGAGCTCTACAGTGATTTTCTCCAAAATTTGAGAAGGGGTTGCATGTCAAGGCTCAGATAGCATATTGGAAACCATTTCAGACATGTAAGCTAGAATACCTTCCACAAAAGACAAAATCATCAAAAAAGAAAAGTTTTGCATGAAACCCTAGAATTCGATGATTTGATGTTACAAGAGATGATTTACTTTATAAAAGAAATGTATGCAACCCTAATGTTGACCTAAAAGGAAACCCTAGTGTGCACACTTAATAATTAATCAATTATTAATGTGTCTAAGTTTAGCTTAAGTAACTAAATGAATAAGTGACTTAATTAATTAACCAGTATGATATAATTAATTAAATGTAATAACTTATTACTCTAACAGTTAATGTGGTTAGACAGACACCTACTTCTTACTTTTTTCCTTGAAATTTAAGTACTACTATATTGAAATTCCAAATTTTCACCGAATAGATTTTTTTTTTTTTTAAATAAACCTAGTATTTTAGAAACTGCATTCAATTTTCTACAAATTCTATTCTTACATGTTTTTGAAATAATATAAATAACTTATTCAAATTTTTATGTCAAGCTACCTAAATTTGATTTTTTTGATTTTTTTGCCACTTAAGGGCTTGTTTTTTCCATGATGATCTTGCACATACCCCTAGGCATCTTCTTCTTGAGGTTCCACAATTAATTCTTGTTTTTGTTTTCTATGAAGTAATATATTCAAAAAAACTAGTTTGTTTTAAAGCCTTAGTGACAATTTCATTTTGCATCCCTTTAGTGGTTGTAGTTTCACCTTCTACCTCTTTCTTTTCCAATTATCTAGATAACCATTTTTGAAGTCCCTTTGAAACTTGAGAAATACATTTGAAGACGTAACTACTATCAATAGTTTATTCATGTCCAAGTTCTTCTAAATCTACCACTTAAATTGTTGGTGCTATAGTTTATTCAAGCATTTAAGCTAGTTGATCAATCAAAATATCTCCAAAAATAGGTTGTGATATCAAATGAATGACAATACCTTTTTTTTGGAATTTTACCTATTACCATATTTTATTTGACTATCTCTATTTTCTCCATTTCTTCTACAATATTCAATGTCCCTATCATGGATGAAGGATAAATCTGCTTGTTATTTTTATAAGTTTAGTATTCCCTTTGTGTCTCGCTATTTAATGCGCATAGTATATAGTCATAAATTTATTTTACTTCAAAGTGGAACAAGACCCAATTGAATTACCCACTAGTATTTTCTCACTAGCCCTTCTAATATCTTTTTTTGAATCATTTTTCAATACAATATCCTTAACTTGTAATATATGAGGGTGCTGGCAAGAAGTTGAGTCCACTTTTTGGGCAAAAAGTGGAAGTGTTTTCTCTGATTTTCAGAGTTTGACACATTTGACCTTAAAATTTGAAGCACTTAAAGATGAAATCTTCAAACAAGTCAATAATCATAAAATGTAGTACTCAGAGTCTAGTTTCCAAATATGTAATTTATTTCAATGACCACATTGTACAAATTGAGTTTCAATAGGCTTTTGTAAAAACCACTATTAAAAAGTCATTTTTTTTTGCCATACCATGCACGTGTACGATATCGATATTTTGACCTAAATTATCATATTTTTCTAAATCCTTTTGGAAAAATACTTGTGACTCACTGAAGCGTGCCTCGAATATTTTTTTGTAATTTTTTATTGAATATTTTTTTTTTTTGTTAATTTTTTATCAGGCATATTTGACGTTTAGAAAAATCATCATGTACGACATGCATAAGATGACCTAAATTTATCTTTTTTGCATTTTTTTGTTTTTTAAATTGAAAATAATTGTCTAAAGTTTTCCCTTGTACAATCCGTTCATCAAAATGTTATGTTGATCAAAAGTTATTAAAATAGTAAAACACATTGATATTTAAAGTTTATGGACCAATTTCATCAGAAATTAATTGAAAAATAGAAAAAATAATTCAATTGTAAAAAAAATTACATATTTGAAATCTGCATTGTCTCATCTAAAATGGGTTTTAATTTCGTTAAAAAATTCTACAAAAAAAGTCATCAGCCATATGTCCAAATTCGATTTTTTTCCCTAACATTGTTAGAACCTTCAAGTTGCAGGTCAAACCAGCTTGAAGGCCTAGGTTCAGACTCCCAACGCTTTTCCCGAAACAAAACCAAAGCAAAAACCCGACCATAAGGCCAAAAAAATTTCAAATTAAAAAAACACGAGATCCCGTTTTAAACTCGAGATCACGTTTCCTATAATTAAATCTAGTGAGCGTTGACAGTAGAACGGGATCCCGATTTCTATTCGGGATCCCGTTTCAAACATGGGATCCCGTTTCTTTAAATTAAATCTAGTGACTATTGACAGTGGAACGGGATCCCGTTCCGTTGTCAATGGTCACCGGATTTAATTATAGGAAACAGGATCCCGAGTTTAAAACGGGATCCCGTATCTTTAAATATGGGATCCTGATTACAAATCGGGATCCTGTTTTTAAAGATGCGGGATCCTGTTTTAAATTCGGTATCCCGTTTCTCTGTCAATTGTGTTTTTTTAAATACTGTCAATTTTTATTGTGAAGTCTACAACTTCACATGTATGGCTGAGAACAGTAAAATTGCTCTATTTTTTTTCATTCAACATTTTCTTTACAGGTGGTGACTTGCATTTTTGATAATTTTTTTCAAAGGAGGCATGAAGAAATTAGTTTTAAAGTAGAATTGTGCTAGTTTTCTACTTGTTTTGAGGAACACAAGAGGAAATATTTAGTCCTTTTAGGTTTTCAACTTCCAATTCGAATCAGATTTTTTGAAGTATTTCACTATTTACATTCATTTGTGCTTGATAATCATGGCAAATAAATTTCGTAATAAGAGGAGGAAGACATTGACTCCTGAAGAAATTGAAGCAAACAAAGAAAAGGAGAGATAGAGACAAAGAGAAAGAAGAATGAGAATAAAACCAATGAATGATGGGGGAGCATCTAATTCCACAGCTATTGAAGATGCAAACATAGAGGAGACCATGGTTGTAGATGAAGTGAATTTGCAAGAAGTCAATTTGGAGAAGAATATGATTATACAATCAAGTCCTACTATGTCTTCAAATCCCTCTTTCAATGCTATGGATAATGTTTCAATATGCACAAATCCAGGTACGTCTTCAAATCCACATGTTAGTGAATTTGTAAATTCGTATGTAGAAATTTTACAAGATGCTAGACTTAATGATGTTGAAATTGATAATATTCAGAGAAATTAAACTTTTATAGAATTTGTTGAAAATGATAGTGAGAATGATCCTTTTGTTGAAAATAAAATTGAGAATAATCCTGTTATTGAAAATGAAAACAAAAACCGTTTTGTTGATGTAAATGAAAATGAAAACCGTTTTGTTGATGAAAATGTAAATCATTTTGAAGTTGAAAATGAAAATGAAAATGAAAATGAAAATGAAAATGAAATTGAAGATGAAAATGAAGATGAAGATGAAAATCTAGGATGTGATGTTGAATTTAATGAAAATAATTTTTTTTAAATTGAAAGTGGTGTTTTTGATAATCTTCCTGGTCAAATTTCTTGGAGGCAGATAAGAACACATGCAAATAAAATATACAACGAATTCTTTTATCATAAAAAACTTACAATTCAATGTCAACTAATGATGCAATTGATGAGAATGCAAAAAATGAGGAAAATAACGAAAAGGTTAGGCTTTTTTGTTAAACCAAAAAGAAAAGATCAATCATTGAAACAGGCTATGTGTATTGTTGCTAGTGCCATTCAATCGATTGGAAAAAATAGTCGATCTAAAGATAAAAATGTAGCAAGAAGAGCTATAAAAACTGCTATAGTTAATAAAGCAACTTTGAATAAAAGAATGGTAAGAAATATTAGTGAAGTTTTAAAAATACATCCTAAAATATTGCTAAGAGCGGCAAAAAGAAGAATAATTATAGAAAATGATCCTATCAACCAATGTTGGAGTTTCAGTGGTCGACTGAGTCTGATATGAAATTGAATGTTGAAATTAAATCTTTGATTGAAAAATATTGGCATGAAAATACTAGGGTTTCATCTAATGCTAGAGATGTTTTAAAATTAAGGGTGGGGTCCAAAGCGATCCTCACCCAAAACACTTATTAGATACAACACAAACTGAATTTTATAAAAAATTTGTGGTGATTTAGTGTTACCCGGTAATATTAAAATAAGTCAAAGGTCTTTTGAAAAATGTAAACCGTGGTATGTAAAAATTAATAAGCAACGAATATCTTGTTGTTGTAAAACACATGTTCAATTTCGTTATTTTTATGATGTTTTTCGATATATACGTTGTACCTTGCATACTAACATGATTATATAGGAATGCGGTATTAATATGCCACCTGAAGCAATAAGGGAGTTTATTTCAAGTTTGTTTTGTGAAAGATCTAATGGTAAATTGTTTTATTTAAGTTCTTGTATTTCTAGACAATGCATTGAATTTCATTCTTAGGAATTTGTATGCATGAAAGTGTTGATAATGATTTTGGACAACAATTAGTAGAAGTTAAAAGATTTAAGAATGTTCACTATTCTTTAAAAGATGGAAAAATAGGAAAGCGTTGTGATTTAGTTACAAAAAAAGTTAGTGTGCATGCATTCATGAGTGAATTTAAGAATAAGATAGTACCAAAATATATCATGCACTCTCAACATGCTTGATGGCTTGATGGCCAATTTCGTGCATGTAGAAACACATTTCCAATTGGTACTATACTTTTAGTGGTTGATTTTGCAAAAAATTATACTGTAGCTCCGCAAGAGGAAATTCAATCACAGTATTATAATTTAGTGCAAGTAGCTATGTTTGTCCATATTGTTTATAGACATGCAAATAATAGCACTGAGGATGATAGAAAAGTTCTGAGGGAGTATCATTTTTATTTGAGTGACAACCGATTACACTCATTAGAGTTTGTTCAATATTGTTTCAGTATATTTTACAAAAAATTAAGAGAAAGAGGAATCCATATGAAAGAACACCTCATATGGTTAGATAATTGTATGTGGCAGTTCAAAAATGCTCGAATGTTCTATTGGTTAAGTAGGATTCACAAAGAACTTAATGTCCAACATATATGGAGTTTTTTTGAAGTTGGGCATGGTAAAGGAGAACATGATGGAGCTGGTGCGTGTGTCAAAAGAATTCTTGCTACAATTAAAATTTGAAGATGCAGTAAAATTTAAAGATGCACGTGGGATTGTCGATTGGTGTAATACAATATTATCTACACCTAGTTTGAGTGAGTACTCTAGAGTTCATCGATTATTTTGGTTGGTTGAAGAAGATAACATTGTACCTAGAGTTGATTGTGAGACAACTAGTGGATCTACTAAATGGCATTCATTTAGGAGTTCGACAGAAAGCACATGGACTATCTAGACAAGGGAGCTTGCATGTTTTTTCAAGTTTTACATCTTAGGAGATTGGGAAGCATGTGAAAATATAGAATGGGTTGAAAAGTGGGAACAAAGATCGTTGACACCTTCACAAGCACATGATCAATATGAAAGAACTATTGAAGAAAATGATCAAGTGTTTGCATCTGAAGACTATGACCGTGTTTCAGACCTTGTACAAGAAGGTAATTTAAGTCAATTTATTTCATTTAATTTCGCTTTATTAAGTTATTTTGTAATACTAATTTTTTATATTGATATGCGCAAGTTATTAAATAAATTTTTGTTTGCAGGACATGTGTATGTTGTTGTTGCACCTAAGGGGAATGAAGAGCAAACATAATATTGGCTGGCTCATTGTGTGGAGAGTAAACATAAGCTAATATCACCTCAAGAAGATGATGATGGCTATCATTATCCATCATGTACCATGATCCCCTTAAGACATCCCCTTAAGAAACTTTTGATAACAATTTTTTTGATCCCCTTAAACAATATTTTAGAACAAGTTTTACATCTCATTAAGAAATATTTGAGAACTTATATGATTATTGTTTTCATATTTTCCAATAGGATCAATTGTGGTTGTTGGCACTTGGCTACGAAAATACCTAGCAAGGAAGAATGGTCTACCTGCATTCGAAGATTATGAACCGCATAAAAAAATTATACATTATTCACATTTGGTGGTGGCAAAAAATATAAAACTAGATCGGTATCGTGGAAGACCTGCAAATAAAGTTTTATGGACAATTTCTATGGAAGAGCATGAGACAATCATAGATGCATTGCAAAAAAGAGAGGATGCAGATGGTACAATGGAATAAGTAAATATAGGTAAATATAGTTTATGTTTTATATTGTCTTTTTAAATAGAGGTAATTATTAGTAAAAATATATTTCAATACATGTTTTGATTACATATTGATATTGCTTGTACATTAATAGTTTAAATTGATTTATTATCCTTTTTTTGTATCCTTAAGCCATCATTGCATTGATCTCATACTTTGAAACAAAAAGGAGAGGATGCATGGATTCAACCTACACATGTGTGGAATACTTTTAAATGCAGGTACTTGAGTTGTGTACATATAGTTAGTTTTATATAGATTAAATTATGTATGTTTTGATGATTTCATTGATATTGCTTGTACCTTTTTGATATTATGTGGTGTGAAGACCTAGTACATTCTGGGCATGAGTTTGAGATGTTCTTGAGATGGCATATCCAAATTTTGTAAACATTGTTTTGAGATGACATATATGTACATATATGTCCTTGTATGTCTTCAAATCACTAAATTTCATGCATACATTATTGTTAAATCAATTATATCTTTAAGATGTTGTATAATGACCCCTTGAGACATTCCCTTAATACATTGTATTGTGACCCCTTAAGATATTGTATTATGACCCCTTAAGACATCCCCTTAAGACATTGTATTATGACTCCTTAAGGCATCCCCTTGAGACATTGTATTATGAACCATTAATACATTGTATTATGAACCCTTAATACATTCTATTATGAACCCTTAAGACATCCCCTTAAGACGTTCTATTATGAACCCTTAAGACATCCTTTTAAGGCGTTCTATTATTAACCCTTAAGACATCCCCTAAAGACGTTGTAAATTATGATTTATTGACTAATTATTGATTGACGTGAATTGAATAAGTTCATTGACTAATTATAGCTAATTATTGAATGTACATATCATGTATGAGATCACTAAATTTGTAAACTATAAATATTAAAATGTCCTATTAATTTCAACTTTAATTTCATATTTATATTAATTTCACATGAATGCCCTATATTAATATCTTGAATATGAACATAAAATGCATAAATGTATATGTGTAAATTAAAATTTCAAACAATAATAAAGTCCATAATTTATGTAAATATATTAAATGCATGAAAAAAACTCCATCATAGTACAACCCATGAACTAAAGTCCAACTAAGTACTCAAGAACCATGAATTATAAAGTCCAATAGAGTACGTGACAAACCAAAAATATATAGTCCACAAAATAAATAAATATAACCCACAAAATCATGTTTCTAGGTCATGTATTGTCTCTATAATCAAGAGACCTCTTCGTGCCATGCAGACTATGCAAATGACCTGAAACACTCTGTACAAGAGAAAGATGAAATCATATGTAAGACAATGAAAAATAATTTAATGACAATTTAATTTATAATTCATCATATTAAAATTAAATTACCGTCATATCTGGGTTTGGATGCTCTACTGCACCTAAAGCAACCTCTACATTCTTTGAATCAATCTACACAAACAAAACAAAAAAAGTTGAGATTAGATGCACAAGTCTACAATTAAAAATGATTTAATTGAAATTAATTTATAATTTATCATATTTTAATTGTACCATATCCATAGGTTGTGCACCCTCTTCTACAGGACATGTTTGTACATTCTCAACTACTAGATGTGTCACATCCTATAAAAGAAAAAGAATTTAAAACATGTATTAGCTCAAATTATATTAATATTCAATTTGAAATTTAAAATTATTTAGTTATATATTTAGAATATATAATTTATAATTGAATTTAAATATAATAAATTTTTTATATTACCATTTGATCTGGAGCTTGCTCCACATGCCCTCCTAGAGGTGTAACTATGTCTGGGTCATGGCTGAAAGTTGCACTAACAAAGTCCTACAAGATCAAAGTTAAAGCATGTACATACTTGAATTAGGTAGATATATATATATTCAAGTTTGCACATTTTGTGTAGAAATTTATTTAAACAACCTAAAAATCAGAGGCCTCACGAGTAACTGTAGAATCTAATGTTTGCCCGATGCCCATTCTGATTGTGGTATCAACCTAGACACACATGTAGACACGTGTAACACAAGCTTATTATATTTTCAAGTGTACATGCACATTTCATATATATAGTGAATTAAAAATTCATAATTGTAACTATACTAATGTAAGTTAAACAATTTACAATATAAATGTACCTGCCCCTGGTCTATGATGGCCGATAGTGGAGGAGTGCTCAAAAACTGCTTGGGTGGAATCGACGTGGAAGCGGATTGACTCGCCTAAACCAACATTAATATTTCAAACATATATGTTATTCTATTATTAATTTAAAACTCAAGTTAAAAATAATTTCATTTATAATTTAAAAAATTGCAATAAAAATACCCCATTAGGGTTGCCGATTAGGACTGGTGTTGATGTATGTACTCGTGGAACGAATGATTGCCCCATCTTTACTATAGTCTGTACATCAAACAGTTTGATTGTTAGAATGTATTGCAAACTTTACTTTGATATATACATTCATCAAAATTCTAATAAAATGAACATGTAGATGCATATTTATACCTATGTATTGATGTCCTCAGGATGTTCGCCTCTTGTAAGAAACTCTACAAATGAATTGGTGTGACCAAATGAGCCACCAGAATCTCCATGTCCACTCGAACTAGGTGTGGCCTGATCAAGTCCATAGCATAGTTGATGGCAACTAGTACATACATGTGGGACAGGCCTCGACACTCCTAGAGTGGTACTCAGACTAGCTCCATAGAACACTCCTCCATCATCATCTCTATGCTCCCCACCCGCTATCGCAGAAGCATACTGATCAAGGTCTCCTGCAAGTGTACTAAGGGAACCTAATGTCAAGAGCATAGATCGATGATGCATAGGTGCAGGAACGAGAGGACCAGGAGCAAAAACAAGGGGTTGTGCATGCACAGGGCGTTGGGGATCAACCCTTGCTCCTAACCTCTATTGTGGCATGCCACCACCAACACCCTGAAATGATTTAAAATAAAAATAATTGGGCTTGTGCCCCATAACAAACTCTACATATAATTTCCTCAAAAAATACAATGGGCACTCCCAATTAGCATGTGGGGGACTATCAAAAACCATATACCATCGATCCCAAAAATGTGCACTCATCTATGGATGTATGCACCAACTCATGGATATTCTAGATTTGTTGGAAGGAATGGGTTGTCAAGTAATGGGGTCAAGAAAGTAGGGGGCTAGGTGGGCTTTTGTTATTTTAAGGTCTAATATTTCTTTATAAGAGAGACCATCAACATAAAATTGTCTCATTTGTTCTCTCTCTTGTCTATGCCTATCTACATCAGAATCAATGGTCCTGATGGCATCCACAACGTTTTACATTGCAGATGCAAAACATCTAACATGGGGTGGAATCAATGCTTGAGTCTACATAGCATTGATTTGATTCTGTATTGATCCAACTCGATCATTTATGCGTGCTCATAAGCGAGCCTCATCAGATGCAATAGGTTGTGGAGGGGAAGGTGGAGGTGGAGGTGGAGGTGGATGGGGAGACGGAGGTGAAGGTGGCTGAGCTGGTGGATTGATGATATCATCAATATTAAAATCATCCATGATATGAGATATAAGTGTGCACCTACATTAAATTATACTAAATTAACATACAAACTTAAAAAATTACAAGAAATAGTTAAATTTGAAACACACATGCAAATTTGTTTAAATATGATACATCCATACATATATTAAGATCATATAAAATTAAACCACACATATACATTGACTGAAATTGATCAAGTAAACTATGTACATACATTTAGAATAAAAAAATACCATGCATGTAACATACATACATTTAACATGTACATATGGTGCAGGAGCACCTAGGCTAACCTTCAAAAGTTGCTTGTTATTCTGGCTTGTATCTGACCTTAGCCAGGTCAGAGAGTTTGAGTATGTTTGCTTTAGACCTTAGATGGTCTTGTTTTGTTTGGACTAGGTGAGTTAGTCATTAGGACTAAGGTCACATCGGCTAGTCATGGTTAGTAGTTTATACTTTCTTAATGTTAGATTAGAGTCTTGAAGTTGTTCTAAACACTTTAAGTGGTTGTAAAGATGCCTTAAGGCCATTTAATATGTTGGTTCCTCAAGATCTTGAGGGAATGGTGGTCCTAAGAAATAGGATAAAGGCATGAAGGAAGATGCCAAATGTTATAAGGCAGTTTGCATAGTTTGTTGCATGCAATCTGGTTGCCTTTGGATTCCCTAGGGAATAGGAAGTGGAGGAATTCAACCAACTAGCCTAGAATCATGGAGTGGGCATCTATTATGACCCAAGGCTCGTATCTTTGTGGAGTTAGTAGCTTTTG
Source organism: Sequoiadendron giganteum (assembly GCA_007115665.2). Lineage (NCBI taxonomy): Eukaryota > Viridiplantae > Streptophyta > Pinopsida > Cupressales > Cupressaceae > Sequoiadendron > Sequoiadendron giganteum. The sequence continues at coordinate 27,743,019 of CM021104.1, forward strand.
GAAGAGTGATTAGTTTTTGTAATCAAGTTTTGGTGAATGAAAGAAAGGAGTTCTACAAATTCTATGTTTTAGTGTTAGCATCGAGCAATATTGTGTGACAGTGATAGTGGATGGATCAAATGTATTGAATTAGTGTTACTACTGTGTTCATAGAGTAGATACAAGTCTTTTTCATTTGATAAGGAAGATAGTTTAGAGTAGTCATTAGTGTTAGTAGAGTCATTTTGTCTTAAAGCTCCTACTGGTCCTGTCCTGACCAGTCAATGCTTTCATGGCTCCCCCATGAAGTCTTTTCTTGGGAAACACCTAAGGATGGGTGGAATGTTAGGGGAGTCAGTAGTCTCCATAATGCTAGAGTTAGGAAGCATGACAGAAAGGGAGAAGCTTCTCTTACCCATTGATCTCTAGGTGAGTAGGTAGAGCCTGATTAGAGAGCTAGAGGAGAAGCATTAAGGGTTTCTTGCAGGGAAATGAAGTACAGTATGGCCAAGTACAATTCCAGGTGGGTTAGGAGTAATTCTTGGTGTGACAGGAGGATTGGGGTCTTATTAATCCATTAGAGTAATGTTGGAACAAGGAAACCAGTGAATTCCTAGGAATTAGTCCTTGTAACCCTACATACCCTAGGTTATAGGAATCTATTGTACGGATGTTGTCAAGCTAGAAGATCCATTGAAAAATTTAAAACTCCCAAAAGGGTACTTGAATATGCTTTCAGATTTATAGGGTCTTTGGAAGAATTTTGCAAGAAATAACAAAAAGGGACTGGTAAAGTCTACAAGGATTAGGCCTGTTTTGAGGTCTTCAAATGGAGAATCCTTGAATCCGGTAAGAATGGAATGGAAGAACCTTCTATAATGGTTCAGATTGGAAAAAATATGAAGGTCCTGACAAGGATAGACACCCCTACAATGAAGAACGAGGTTGGAGTGAAGATGGCACTTAGAGTTTTCTAAGTGAGAAGGAAGGATTGAACTTAACACATGATGTTTGTCCTCCAAGGTGAAGCACAGAGGAGAGAGCTCTTAGAGAAGAGTGAGCATTGGACTTAGTTAATCATCTAAGCCAATTAGGACCTAGAGGAAACTAGGTTCCTAGAAGAGACAAGCTAGGTCTCTTAGCAAAGTTCAAGCAAACCGAGGAGCACTTACATCATATTGGTATCAAAGCTTGATTTGATCAAGCTTGTGGTGGATGTTGCAACCTACTGAATTAGTGGGAGAGAATACATTTGTGGAAGGTGCTACAATGGTGACTAATGTTGAGTTAGCCAAGAAGGTAGAGGAACAAGAAGAGGACAACAAGTCCCTAAGAGAAAGGTTGGCTCGAATGGAGCAACTTTTGGATGAAGTCCAAGAAATGGCGAACAGAGTAAAAAAAAAAGTAGATCAGAAGGAAGAACAAGAAGCAAGGGAAAATGAAATAGAGTTGGAGGAGGAAGATCCAACCCCTGACCCTGTGATTCCTGAAGAACCTTTCTTAAAGGCACTAAAAGAATTGAGTGGCAAAGCTTTGGAAGGTGTGCCACTATTTAGTGGACAAATGGATCCAGATTTAGTTGTGGATTGGATAGACAGCATTGACAACCATTTTGAGTGTGATGGTATCTCAGAAGCACAAAAAGTTATGGTGGCCAAGTCTAGACTAAGAGGTTCAACTCTTACTTGGTGGAAGTTTGTGCAAAATGAAAGAGAAAAGGATGGAAAAGGTCCTATAGTTACTTGGAAGGGTATGGTGAACAAAGTGAAGCAGACCTACCTTCATGATGATTATGAAGTGCAATTGCATAGAAGGAGACACAATCAGAGACAAAAAGATTTAGATGTCCAAACCTACACCGAGGAAATTCAAAAGTTATGTTTGAGATCCAAAGTAGTAGAAGATGAGAGTATTAAGCTTGCAAGGTACTTGAATGGTCTCAAGTGGTCTATTCAAGAAGACATGAGTTTGGTGAACTTCAAAACCATTCACCAATTCTATCAAATGGCCTTGAAGATAGAAGAGAAAAGCAAAAGGAAGCAAGAGCAAACCTCCAAAAGTAGAGATAAAGGAAAAGATAGTAGAGGACAAAGAGGTGGCTATGGTGGAAGGAGTTCTGAAACAAAAAATCAAGGAGACATAAAAGCCAGTGAGCAGCAAGAAGGAAGCTCCAGTAGAGGTGGTAGAGGAAGAGGCTCTAACTTTAGAGGAAGAAGTGGTGGACAAGGAGGAAGAGGCAACTACTTTTCCAACATGAAATGTTACCATTGCAACCAAATGGGACACCCGGCCTATAGATGTGCAGAGAAAGGTGGTTCTTCACATGGTGGGGACAAGAGAACTAACCTAGTTCATGAGGAATCTAATGTAGCTAACAAACATTCTGAGGTTCCATTAAATTCTGAGGAAGCTGAGAACCTCATGATGAGAACTTTGATTAAAGAGCCGGTGAAGGAGGAGCCAAGCCAAAGGAGGTCTTTATTTAGGATAAAGTACAAGATGATGGGGAAGGTATGTAGAGTCATCATTGACTCAGGCTCTACCAACAATATTGTGTCAGAGGAAGCAGTCAGCAAGCTAAAGTTGACAAGGATACCTCACACAAATCATTATAAGGTCACTTGGCTCAATAAAGGCCAACATGTGTTAGTAATTGAGCAAGCATGGGTGGAGTTCTCTATAGGGAGGTATAAAGATAAAGTTTTGTGTGATGTGCTACCTATGGATGCTTGTCACTTTCTCCTAGGTAGACCATGGCAATTTGACCGTCAAGCCATACATGATGGAGGAAAGAATTCATATTCTTTCAAGAAGGACAATCTGACTTTCAAAATTCAGTCACTGTTAGAAGATGCTGAGGTGAAGACAGCAGGTTAAAATGTTCTTGTGGTGAGTGAAAAGGAGTTCTTAGAAGCTTTGGAAGAAGGTGAAGGAGTTGGTTATGCATTGGTGTTAAGACCAAGAGAGGGAGATGAAGGCAAGGTGACCAAGAAGACAAAGTTACCAAGGGAGATTCAAGACTTGCTGCAGACTTACCAAGGTGTAGTGAGTGATGGACAACCAGCAACTTTACCCCCTAAAAGAGCCATAAGTCATAGGATAGACCTTATCCCAAGAGCTACCCTTCCCAATAAGGCAGCTTACAAAATGACCCCTCAACAAAATGAGGAAATTGCTAGGCAAATACAAGAACTTCTAAAACAAGGTCTCATTAAAAAGAGTATTAGTCCATGTGCCATACCCATTGTCCTAGAACCTAAGAAAGGAGGAGATAGGAGGCTTTGTACTGATTCAAAAGCCATTAATAGGATTACCATAAGGTATAGGCTCCCTATCCCTAGGATTGAAGACCTAATGGATTTTCTAGGTGGAGCTAAATACTATAGCAAGATAGACTTGAAGAGTGGCTATCACCAAATTAGAATACATGAGGGAGATGAGTGGAAAATAGCCTTCAAAACTAATGAGGGTCTATATGAGTGGCTTGTCATGCCATTTGGGTTATCTAATGCCCCCTCCACATTCATGAGGCTCATGAATGAAGTCCTCAAAGACTGCATTAGAAAATTTTTAGTGGTATATCTTGATGATATACTGATCTATAGCAAAACAAGAGAAGAGCATTTGAAACACCTATAGCTGGTTTTCAAGAAACTACAAGAAGAGGAGTTGATGATCAACTTGGAGAAATGTGAGCTCATCAAGACAGAGCTGGTGTACCTTGGGTTTGTGCTATCTCAGGGAAATCTGAAAATGGATGAAAGCAAAGTGGAGGCTATCATGAACTGGCCTACTCCAAGGATAGCAACTGAGGTAAGGAGTTTTTATGGTCTTGCACAATATTATAGGAAATTCATAATGCATTTTAGTGCAATTTGTACTCCTATGTTGGATACTATTAAGGGAGGCATCAAGACCAAATTTGTATGGAATGAGCATGCTAACAAGAGTTTTGAGTTGCTGAAGGAAAGGATATCTACCCAACCTGTGTTGGTATTGCCAAGTTTTGAGAAGCTCTTCACCATTGAGTGTGATGCAAGCAATGTGGCTATTGGAGTTGTTCTAAGCCAAGAGGGCAGACCGGTGGATTTTCATTCTGAGAAGTTGAGTGAAGCCAAAACGAAGTACTCTTCTTATGACCTTGAGTTGTATGCATTGGTTCAAGCTCTAAGGAAGTGGAGGCACTACTTGCTTCCCAAAGAATTCATTGTATATTCAGACAATCAACCACTTAGTTTCCTAAATTCACAAGAAAAGTTGAGCCACAAACACATGAAGTGGGTTGAGTATTTACAAGCTTACACCTTCAATATCAAGCTCAAGAAAGGTGTTCTCAACAAAGTAGCAGATGCATTGTCAAGGAGAGCTCTCACAATTCAGGAAATACAGTTGAAGAGCATGGGAATAGATCACTTCAAGGATTTATATGCAGATGATGAAGATTTTGAAGACATTTATAAGGTATGTGTTGAATACAAGAACCATTTTCATAGTAAATATGCTGAGTACACTTTACAAAGTGGTCTATTGTTTAAAGGAAATCAATTATGTGTTCCTAGAGGTTCCATTAGAGAGAACTTGATACAAGAAAATCATAATGGTGCTTTGAGTGGTCACTTTGGGATCACTAAGACTCAAGAACTTGTTCAAAGGTTCTATTTTTGGCCTACGATGAATCTTGATGTTAGGAGGTATGTGGAAAGTTGTGTAGTATGTCAAAAGGCCAAGGGAACTTCTTCTAATGTAGGATTTTACCAACCCCTACCTATTCCTACTAGGCCATGGGAATGCTTGAGTATGGATTTTGTAGTTAGATTACCCAAGACAAGGCAAGGTATGGATAGTGTTTATGTAGTTGTAGACAGATTCAACAAGATGGCTCACTTTGTGCCATGTAAGACAACCAATGATGCCAGCCAAATAGCCTCTCTTTTCTTCAAGGAGATAGTAAGAATCCATGGGTTACCTATCAGCATTGTCTCAGACAGAGATACTAAATTTATGAGTCACTTTTGGAAGACTCTTTGGCAAAGGTTAGGCACTAACTTGTCCTTTGGATTAGCCTACCATCCCCAAACTGATGGTCAGACCGAGGTTATTAATAGGAGCCTTGGAAATCTATTAAGGTGTTTGACAAAGGAGTATGGGAAACAATGGGATTAGTTGATTGGGCAAGTTGAATATGCCTATAATGATACTATAAATAGATCCACAGGGAAGAGTCCCTTTGAAATTGCATATGGCCTTCATCCTAGAGGAGTGTATGAGTTGAGAGAATTGAAGGATGGAGTGAAAGGAAGTGGATATGCTGATGACTTTGCCTATGCAATGCAAGAGATACATGATACAGTGAGGAAGACATTGACAGAAAACACCATGAAGCATAAGGCCAAAATGGATGAGCATAGAAGAGACGTTCAGTTTAATGTGGGTGACATGGTTATGGTGCATCTTAACAAGTCAAGACTTCAAAAGGGAGTCCCTCACAAGTTGCAGATGAGGAGGATAGGTCCCTATCCTATCTTAGCTAAGTATGGTGATAATGCATTCAAAGTGGAGCTACCAGATGACAGTGGACTATCCCCTATTTTCAACATTGCAGATTTAGTCTATTACAAAGGACCACAACAAGACATGGATCAAAATTTTCATGATGTGATCAGAGATGTAGAAGATTTGCACCTACCTACTGATACAGTCATAGGAGCAGACAGTATACTGGACACTAGGGTCTAAAAGAAGACTAGAACCAAGGAATACAAAGAGCATCTGATCAAAAGGCCTGGCCAAGCTGATGCTGATGCAGTATGGATAAAGGAAGCTGAGTTCAAGAAGATGGGGATTGATCCAAGCCTCATCAATCCAAGGGTGGATTGAACTTTCTATTTTGGGGAGGATGGTGCAGGAGCACCTAGGCTAACCTTCAAAAGTTGCTTGTTATTTTGGCTTGTATCTGACCTTAGCCAAGTCAGAGAGTTTGAGTATGTTTTCTTTAGACCTTAGATGGTCTTGTTTTGTTTAGACTAGGTGAGTTAGTCATTAGGACTAAGGTCACATCGGCTAGTCATGGTTAGTAGTTTATACTTTCTTAATGTTAGTTGTCTAGGGGAGATTAGAGTCTTTAAGTTGTTCTAAACACTTAAAGTGGTTGTAAAGATGCCTTAAGTCCATTTAATATGTTGGTTCCTTGAGATCTTGAGGGAATGGCGGTCCTAAGAAATAGGATAAAGGCATGAAGGAAGATGCCAAATGTTATAAGGCAGTTTGCATATTTTGTTGCATGCAATCCGGTTGCCTTTGGATTCCCTTGGGAATAGGAAGTGGAGGAGTTCGACCAACTAGCCTAGAATCATGGAGTGGGCATCTATTATGACCCAAGACTCGTATCTTTGTGGAGTTAGTAGCTTTTAGAAGAGTGAGTAGTTTTTGTAATCAAGTTTTGGTGAATGAAAGAAAGGAGTTCTGCAAATTCTGTGTTTTAGTGTTAGCACCGAGCAATATTGTGTGACAGTGACAGTGGATGGATCGAATGTATTGAATTAGTGTTAATACTGTGTTCATAGAGTAGATATTGTAAGTATTTTTCATTTGATAAGGAAGATAGTTTAGAGTAGTCATTAGTGTTAGTAGAGTCATTTTGTCTTAAGGCTCCTACTGGTCCTATCCTGACCAGTCGATGCTTTCATGGCTCCCCCATGAAGTCTTTTCTTGGGAAACACCTAAGGATGGGTGAAATGTTAGGGGAGTTAGTAGTGTACATAATTCTAGAGTTAGGAAGCATGACAGAAAGGGAGAAGCTTCTCTTAGCCATTGATCTCTAGGCGAGCAGGTAGAGCCCGGTTAGAGAGCTAGAGGAGAAGCATTAAGGGTTTCTTGCAGGGAAATGAAGGACAGTATGGCCAAGTACAGTTCTAGGTGGGTTAGGAGTAGTTCTTGGTGTGACATGAGGATTGGGGTCTTATTAATCCATTAGAGTAATATTGGAACAAGGAAACCAGTGAATTCCTAGGAATTAGTCCTTGTAAACCTACATACCCTAGGTTATAGGAATCTACTGTATGGATGTTGTTAGGCCAGAAGATCCATTGAACAATTTAAAACTCCCAAAAGGGTACCTGAATATGCTTTCAAATTTATAGGGTCTTTGGAAGAATTTTGCAAGAAATAGCAAAAAGGGACTAGTAAAGTCTACAAGGATTAGGCCTGTTTTGAGGTCTTCAAATGGAGAATCCTTGAATCTAGTAAGAATGGAGTGGAAGAAACTTCTGTAATGGTTTAGATTGGAAAAACTATGAAGGTCCTGACAAGGATAGACACCCCTGCAATGAAGAACGAGGTTGGAGTGAAGATTGCACTTAGAGTTTTCTAAGTGAGAAGGAAGGATTGAACTTAACACATGGTGTTTGTCCTCCAAGGTGAAGCACAGAGGAGAGAGCTCTTAGAGAAGAGTGAGGATTGGACTTATTTAATCATCTAAGCCAATCAGGACCTAGAGGAGACTAGGTTCCTAGAAGAGACAAGCTAGGTCTCTTAGCAAAGTGCAAGCAAACCGAGGAGCACTTACATCAACATACATTTAAAATAAAAAATACCATGCATAATTTGCATGTATACATCATTAAAGTAAACTATGTACATACAAATTTCAAAATTTAACAACTATATGTGCAATTTTAATACATGTGTACATAGTAAACAATGAAATTGAAACATTCACAAAAATCTCATTTTATGTCTAACGCATGTATATATATCCATCTAGAACCAAAATCAGAAATTCACGTCACACAAAATATCCATCGTTCACCAAATTCATCACAAAAAATATCCATCTAGAACCAAAATCATAAATTCACGTCACACAAAATATCCATCGTTCACCATATTCATAGATTCATAACTATTTAAAATCATTGTCTTAATTTAAAAACTATTATGGCTTTCTACTGCATCTCTTCATTTATTTGCATTTTTCCTTTTCAGAATTAGAAGTTCTCCTCTCCTCTAGCCATTGTCGATGCTCATCTAAGATCCCATCCATAGCCCTGACAGCATCAACAATGGTTTGCATCCTAGATGCAATCATCCTCATAGGTGGTGTGACAAATTCTTCATTTTGAATAATGTTAATTTGATCTTGGATGGTTCTAACATTGGAATTGATATGTTCTTGCAAACAAGCACCATCGATTTCAGGTGGTGGAGGTGGAGGTGAAGGTGGTGGAGATGGAGGGCGTGGAGGTTGATTGTGGGTATTATTGAATCAATCCATGTGATATCTAGAAGATATGAGTGAACCTGCATTAGATTTGTAATTTCAAAATGTAAGATACATGTTTAGGATTTATACCCTTAAACCATTCAATATAAACGGCCTAATTGAATACATATGATAAAATAAAATTTTAAGCCTCATTTATGTTTAAGGCAAGTTACTTGAATGAAAATACAATTAACTATTAATATTAGAGAATTTATGAATGTTATAGGGTTTACAGTTTAGATTTTAACATAGATCGCCTTAAGCCATCCTACCACCCTAAACCATAAATTAATCAACCTAGATCATGAAAAAATAACATGGCTTAAGGGAATCAAATTTGGTGGAGTTTCCTAAGGCAACCAAATTTGATTTTAAGGTCGTAAGACAAAACGAATGCTTTAGTGAAGAACATTTTCTTGTGGAACAATTGATTGAGATAGGTTTTTTTTCAAATATCATTAATATTATAATCTTGCACAATCTTGTTATTGTTAAATTTGGTTGCCTATTTTATGAATTTTTTTTATTTTATGAATAGATTGACTATTTTCGTAATAGAAACACATAATTATGTGTGATGAAGATTGAGTTTGATGTATATTTTAACTAGATGTTTTTTTAATTGAATATAAGATTATTTTATTTAATATTTTTTTCATTAATATTGAACTCACTTAAATGAATTTTATGATATAAAACATGTATAATATGTTAGAGTAAAGGTCTTAAATTAATTATGTTGATTAAGTTACCTTTATTCCCTTCTTAAGATTTCACGTTAGTTTGCATAATGTGACATTTAATAATTATATTAATTATTAAATGTTATCCTATTAGGGCTTCTATTAGGGTTTTTCCTATTAGGGTTTTATTAGGGTTTGCATGATCTCCTTTTTATAAGGATTGATCCCATTGTATTTCATATCAATTCATTCTCTCATTCTCTCTAATATATACATTTTCAGTTTTTAGAGAACCCTTGCTTGTTTGTCTCCATCTCTTCTTTTGTGATAGGTTATTTGCATGCAGGTGATCTTCGAGGTTTGTGGTGTTGTATTTTCTCAACTCCTACATGGTATCAGAGCTCCACACCTGCTTCTTCCTGTTGTTGTTGTGAAGATTCTTGGAGCTTCAAGGGTTTGGGGCTTGTTTTCTTGATCTAGGACACACCTGCAATTTTGAAGCATTTTCAGCTCAAATGGGCATTTACATTGCGTCCGCAGTGGTCCAAAACCCCTAAATCGACTGTTCATTCGTCCATTTTGGACAAAGTCAAAATCTGAGGCAAAATTTTTTTATATTTCGGTCGTACGAATGTCCATTTGCTGGTAAAAAATTTTTTCCCTTTTTTTTGTCATTTTTATTTTGAAAAAAAATACTGTATATTTTAAAGATTTTTTTTCGAAAAAAATGCAAAAAAAATAAATTTTAGCCAAAAATTTTGTTAAGCCTTTTAACGGCTTGCTTAGGCCGGTAGGGCCTGGGACCCTGCGCAGTGTACTCTGTACAGTGCTGCGCAGTGTACCCGCACTGTGTTGCAAGGGGTATGGTGGGGGTGGGCCCACGTGCCTCCCCCACCCCATACTTTTTTTTTTTTTTAAATTTCAATAAAAAAATTTGAATATTTTTATGATTTTTTTTAACAAAAAATCAAATCTTTTTTTATTGTTTTTATATAAAAAACAATTTTTTTCATTTATAGCCCAGTCGCGCTTTTACGGTGACGGCCGTTTTGCCATCAAATTTAACACAGTATTTTTGCTGCGACGGCCGTATGACCGTCAAATTTAACCCAGCACTGGTTTTTTCCCTCTTTGGAGCTGATTTATTCCGGAGGCCGTAACTTGGGCATACGATATTGTTTTTTGGCAAACGAGATATCGTCGGAAAGCTAGTTTTCTCATGTTTCCAGTGGTGTGGGTCTCATCACTTATTTTTTCTATTGGTGCATTATACAGCTAGTTGAAGACAAAGGGGCTATTTTCAGTCTCAAGCTCATAACTTTTGATCAGTTTCTCCGTTTTTCGCAATCTCAGCGGCGTTGGAACCGTCTTTCAGAGCTTTTCAGTTTTATCCATGCTATTTTTCCAGATTTCACTCCAGGTATCTTTTATTTAGTTATTTGTGTTTTCACACTCTGGTGGATTACCTGGACATATTTGCTCTTGGAAACTTTTTGTTCACATGGGATGCTTTGTTCTTGGCTGTTTTTCATGTATTTCCAGTATTTTGTCCTTTGAGGACATTTTGAGCATCATTTGGAAGCTATCTTTTATGTAAATGCACTGAGATAAAGTGCCACACCATTGTACATGCATCTTTTGGAGATTTTGCACATAAGGTTGTGCCATATTTTGTACTCGCATTGATATTATAAAGTGCCATGAGGGGTTGTGTAATTTTCCTTTGTTTTTCCCTCACATCTTTGTCTAGTGAGTATCCCTCCATGACGACATTGAATCCATACCATGGGGGGTTGTGTAGTTTTCCTTTGTTTGCCATCACACCTTTGTCCGGTGAGTGTCCCTCCATGATGACCATGGATCCATATGATTCCAGCCTCATGTATGTGTGTTTTGTTTTGCACACCACTTTTTCAGTTGCAGGTGCTTTCTTGTGCACTTTCAGATGTTGTATCTTTTTCTTCATGCACTACAGGGAGTTGCACACCATTTCAGTTGATCTGTCAGGTTCCCAGTTCACCATTATGGGGGGGTATTATACTGTTCATGCTAATGCTTCCTTGGTTTCACCTTGGAAGGAATCTTCCATTCTCAGTTGATCAGTGTTTCAGACTATTGGTTCTTGTGCCATCTGTATCTTCATTCCAGGTGTTTGCCTTTGTTTTCCATCTGATTCGAGTAGTGTCGTATGGGAACTTATGCAGATTATTGTCTTCTTGTTCCTGATCATCCTATCTTCAGCGGAGGTTCTTCAGCACCATAGCAGTCATCTTTCGACAGTTGTTTGTAGCTTCTTCTACTTCAGTAATGTCTCTTCTTGGCTTTCTTCTTCTTTTTTTGGAGTAGAGCTTTTTCCCATGAGGTTTTCTCTATTTCTCCATTTTACAGAGATTTGGTTGTATTTGGGTACCTGATCTGGCCTAGTTGCTGGGACCCATGTTGCCTTCTTGCATTGTAGTTACCTTTGCTTTTCTGCATTTGTTTGTAGCTGCATTGTTGCTCATCTTAAGGGGGGGTGTTAGAGTAAAGATCTTAACTTAATTATGTCGATTAAGTTACCTTTGTTCCCTTCTTAAGATTTCACGTTAGTTTGCATAATGTGACATTTAATAATTATATTAATTATTAAATGTTATCCTATTAGGGCTTCTATTAGGGTTTTTCCTATTAGGGTTTTATTAGGGTTTGCATGATCTCCTTTTTATAAGGATTGATCCCATTGTATTTCATATCAATTCATTCTCTCATTCACTCTGATATATACATTTTCAGTTTTTAGAGAACCCTTGCTTGTTTGTCTCCATCTCTTCTTTTGTGACAGGTTATTTGCATGCAGGTGTTCGAGGTTTGTGGTGTTGTATTTTCTCAACTCCTACATAATATAAAATTAGTTAATGTTGAATTGAAAGTATTCTATTTTAGATTGTTGGTAATTGAAAGAACCTAAAAGAACTTACACAAAATGAATGCTTTAGTGAAGAACATTTTCTTGTGGAACAGTTGATTGAGATAGGTCTTGTTTCAACTCACCAACCTAGATCATGAAATATCATTCATATTATAATCTTGCACAATCTTCTTGTTGTTAAATTTGGTTGCCTTGGGAAACTTCACGAGATTTAAAAAAACTATTTGATCCCATTAAGAAATGTCATATTAGGACCCCTTAAGACATCGATTTACGATCTAGGGTGATAGGATGGCTTAAGGGGATCTATGTCTAGTGAGGTCCTAGGACAAAATAACATGGCTTAAGGGAATCAAATTTGGTGGAGTTGCCTAAGGCAACCAAATTTGATTTTAAGGTCCTAAGACAACTTGAATGCTTTAGTGAAGAACATTTTCTTGTGGAACAATTGATTGAGATATGTCTTGTTTCAAATATCATCCATATTATAATATTGCACAATCTTGTTATTGTTAAATTTGGTTGCCTTGGGCAACTTCACCAAATTTTAAAAACTTCTTTCATCCCATTAAGAAATGTCATATTAGGACCCCTTAAGACATTGATTTATGATTTAGGGTGATAGGATGGCTTAAAGAGATCTATGTCTAGTGAGATCCTAGGACAAAATGACATGGCTCAAGTGAATAAAATTAGGTGAAAAAATGGTGTCTTTTTCCTGTTTAGGGTTTATAGTTTTGAGTATAGGGTTTATGGTAATACGATGGATTAAGGGGATCTTTGTAGTAAGGTTCTACGACAAAATGACATGGCTTAAGGGAATCATATTTGGTGCAGTTGCCTAAGTCAACCAAATTTGATTATAAGGTCCTAAGACAAAATGGATGCTTTAGTGTTGAGGGTTTAGATTTTAGAGTTTAGGGCTTAGGGTTTAGCGAACTTAGGGTGAAGTTTCAGTGGCCCTTGGAATAATGGACTTGCAAGTTAGTGCCTAGTTTATGAATATGTTTTTATTTTATGAATAGATTGACTATTTCCGTAATAAAAACACATAATTATGTGTGATTAAGATTGAGTTTGATATATATTTTAACTGGATGTTTTTTTAATTGAATATAAGATTATTTTATTTAATATTTTTTTCATTAATATTGAACTCACTTAAATGAATTTTATGATATAAAACATGTATAATATAAAATTAGTTTATGTTGAATTGAAAGTATTTTATTTTAGATTGTTTGTAATTGAAAGAACATAGAAGAACTTAGAAAACAAAAATATTTAGATTATTTAGTATCTAGGTAACTAGTGCAGAAATTTATATCCTAGACCAATACTCTAAGTACATATGGTAAATCCTAAACCATGGATTTAATCATTAAAATTTAAAAATTTAAATTAAAAATTTTCCATCCCTTACACATTTACTAAAACATTATGAGCTAACTGAACTTGCTTAGTATTTGAAGGCATTCAATTGTCTTTATTTTATCATTTAATTACACTTGATCATTATTCACAAAAGGTTTCATCGAAATACCACATTTCTTCTTAAGTAGTTCAAGTTCAATTCAAGAACCCTAGATCCCTAGATGAAGCTAGATTTTCAATTTTATCCTCACTTAAGGTTTTGAATAGACCCTAGATGAAGTTAGATTTAGAATAGACTGATTATTTGACCTAAAATTAATTATCAAAATTCATATAAAAGATAGTTCTAAATGAAAATTCATATAGCAATAATTAACTCATTTCACAAAAATGGAAATTTTTTCTAATCTAATTATAATTTGACATTGAAACTAAAATTTAACATATCATTTTATCCATACAATGTAAATCAAATTTAAAACATTTAAGCAATGCAAAAGAATTAAAATAGTTGATGGCAATTTTTTTGTTTCGTTTCAATTTCTAGGGTTTTGAAATGCAAATTTTTTTGTTTTGTTTCAATTTCTAGGGTTTGGAAATGCAATTTTTTTTGTTTCGTTTCAATTAGGGTTTTCAAAAGCAATTTTTTGTTTCATTTAATTAGGGTTTTGAAATTATTTATTTTTTGTTTCATCAAATAATTCAAGTTTCAAAAGTTAAATTTTCTTTCTAAAATACAATTCAAGTTTTTTTTTTTGTTTCTATTGAAAATTTTCACAATTTGACGTATTTTTTAATCTATTTCTAAAATTTCTTGTTTCAAAAATAACATGAAATAAAATGGAAATAAAATTTGAGACAAACATGCTAGAAATAGTAAATTTAACAACCATTTCAATTTTGAATGTAATAACGCAAAAGAAAGAGGAAGAATGCGGGTACTTGGAGGTCTTTTGGCAGTCATTGTCGGTCACAAATTGGGATCCCGTGCGTGCAGGTGAAAACGAAGTTTTCTTCATTTAAAAATAAATAAATAGTGAGAGGAAATGGGATCCCGGTTTCTAAATAACGAGATCCCGTTATTTAGAAACCAGGATCCCTTTTACTCTCCGCCGGTTCAGGACCCTCTAGCAAAGGGGATCCCATTTTTTAAAAAGCGGGTTCCGATTTGCGAGAGGGTCTTGAACCAGCCGGGAGGAAATGGGATCTCAGTTTCTAAATAATGGGATCTCAATTCTTACAAATCAAGATCCTATTATTTAGAAACCAAGATCTCGTTCCCTCTCTGCCAGTATGGGACCCTCTAGTAAACGAGATCCTGTTCTTGAAAATCGAGATACCGAACCATAAGGGGATCCTGATTTTTATAACTCGGGATCCCATTCTTAAAAATCGGGATCCCTTTCTTGCTTAGCCGATTTCATTTTATCGGCTAAGGCAAAAACTTCCACGTTTTGTGGACCCAACTTCGTGCTTTCACCCATGATATTTTATCTTTTTTGGAAAAAAGTTACCATGTAATCTAAATCACTACTAACTTTTCCCTTTGCACATTTAGGATAAGTAAGCGTGATATCTCTTGACTCTTTTTTATTGTTCCTTTGCTCAACCCATACACTAGTGTTTTCCAACACTCTATGTGTTATTATCTCCAAAGTATCTTCTTCAAGATATGTTGATTCTTTGTTTGTAATAGGTTGATCATAAAGCTCAAGTGTTGTCTATAATAGAAACTTCATGTGGAATTTTGAGTGGAACTTCATGTGTCATATAAAAGGAAAATGATGAACTCATAAATCTTCTAAGTTCTAGTATGCACCAATAGTATATTGTATATCTTTAAACAAATTATATTTCAACAACCTGATACAAGCACATGCTACTATGCCTTAAAGAAGAAACAAACATGTATTTTAATTTACCATGCATTAACCTTTCTAAGATCAAAAAGGTGATGTATTTTTAGATCTAATAACATTTCAATAGCATAACGGCATGTAAATTAACATTTCAAGAATGAGAAACACAAAGAATATAATAAATATAGATAAAGGAGAAGAAAACATGATATACATGGGGAAAACCCTTTCAGGTAAAAATGCCCACACACCAAAGCATTGAACCAATGTATTAATCTACAACAATATAATTACAATACAGTTGCAAGCTTGCAGCCTTAACATGGAGACTACACCTTGCTCTTCTAGAGGGAATCTAATAGCACCTCGATACTTGCAATATT
This sequence comes from Sequoiadendron giganteum, assembly GCA_007115665.2. Taxonomy (NCBI): domain Eukaryota; kingdom Viridiplantae; phylum Streptophyta; class Pinopsida; order Cupressales; family Cupressaceae; genus Sequoiadendron; species Sequoiadendron giganteum. The sequence goes on from CM021104.1 coordinate 27,758,468, forward strand.
CAACATACAAAACCCACTCCAAGACATTCAATATATAGAGAATACAAGTATGAAGGTAGCTTCTAGAACAAGCTACAAGACATGGGCGTCCAAATCCATGTGGCACACTTTTCAAACACCAATTTGACTCATGTGACAATTGTCACATGATTCCTAACCCCTCTTACATGCCTCCATACTTGGGCGCCCCAAATTTTCCCCAAATAGGTAAATGCTTTACAATGTCATAAAATATATCATATATGGCAACTCTTAGAACTATAAGAGAATCTGTCATAACTGACTAAATATAGAAGACACCTCTTACATTCTCTTACAACCCACCATAGGTCAAACTTGGGTGTCTAAATTCCTCATGCAAATATTCCTTGCAACACTTGTCCAACCTATCATAGACTCTAGCTCTTACGCGTCATAAGATCACCATAGGAATCTGTCATAAGAATTTGTCATAATTTGTCATAAAATCCCTCAAAGATACCAACACATGTCAGGGAATCTCTTCCCAAAGTGGGACACCTACATTTGGGTATGTGCAGGATCATCATGGAAAAAACAGCCCCTTAAGTGGCAATGAAAATTCAGAAAATTAGAGTTGGGCAACTTGACATAAAAATTTGAATAAGTTATCTATATTATTTCAAAAATATGTAATAATAGAATCTGTGGAAAGTTGAATGTATTTTCTAAACTACCAGGTTAATTTTTTTTTTTTTTAAATCTATTTGGTGAAAATTTGAAATTTCAATATAGTAGTACTAAAATTTCAGGGAAAAAATAAAAAGTAGGTGTTTGTCTGACCACCCTATCCATAATAAAATGATAATATTTTAGATATAAGTAGAGGACTCATGTCTGGATGTGATGCATATTTTTTTGTAATTTTTTTTCAAAAAAATAATTATAAATTTTTTATTACAACTTTTAAAAAATATAAAAAACTCGTATGTATGACCACCTTAACTAGGTCAAAACTTCATGAATTTTTTTATTTTTTTTAATCCTATAGTATGCTAAGCATATAATCTGATGCATGTTTTGGATTCAAAAAATGTGATACCGTTTGAAACCTATATATGTTTTTCTATCAGACTATCAATGAGGACTTTAGTCGTAATTCTAATAAAAAATAAATAATTATTATTTATTAGATTCTAAGTAAAATATAATTTATATTGGTAGAAATCTGAGAAGTTCCTTTACAAACCCTTTTCGTTTCATCAATTTTGGGTAAAATAAAAGTCGTCAGCCACATGGGTGAAGTCTGGAAAAGCAAAGTAAGTTGTTAAACACGTTTTACATGTTGATTTTTTAGGATTGGCAGGTGTGAACCAAATCCCGAGCCTAATCCCTAGGCATTAAATTTTGTGTCAACATATAAGATATCCGATTCAAATCCAATATCCGATTTGAATTCGATATATGATATATTTAGATATGAGTTTAAAAATATATATACAATCTTTAATATATGATTTAAAAATGCAATAAATTTTATAATTTAATATATATAATATACAATAAAGTTTATAATTTAATATATATAATATCCAATAAAGTTTATAATGTAATATATTTAATATACAATTTATGATATTCTCTTACCAAATTATGTATTTAATATATAATATATTATTAAATGTATAATATTTAAATATTATTTCAATATTTTAGTTAATCTATAAAAAATTAAATATATATATTACCAATTTATAAAATATTTAAATATTATCTCTTTCCCTCTCTCTCTCCACCTCTATCTCTCTCAAGTCTCTCACAATTTGGAATCACTCTCTTCTATCCCTCTCACATTCCCTCACTCTCTACTCCTCCTCTCAGCCTCCCACCTCCCTCTCCTCCTCTCTCCTATCCCTCCCTCTCTCCTCCCACTCTCCTCCCTTCTCTATTTCTCCCTCCTCTCCCTCAAATCTTAAACTCTCTCCTCTCCCACCTCCCTCTCTCACCATCTCTGCCTCCCACCTCCCTCCCTCCCTCTCTCCCTCTCCCTCTCTCTCTCCCTAACCCTCCCTCTCTCCCTCCCACTCTCCCTCCCTCTATCTCTCCTTCCCACTCTCCCTCTCTCAATCTACCACTCTCCCACTTTGCCTCTCTCCCTCACTCTCTCACTCTTCCGCTCTCCCTTTCTCCCTCCTCCATATCACTCTCCTTCTTAC